>OY720023.1:26943568-27169480 GCA_963082485.1 Eudonia mercurella | reverse complement strand
ATGCATGCCGTGTGTACTCAATGTTATGTTCTATAGACATAAGAAGAATAAACATATTGATTGTTAGTAAGTCATACCCATAAAAATATACCTATTAATAAAGTACAAGACAGATTTTAAACTCTGCTTTCATGAGTTTTGGTTTAACAAACGGCTCCCTTTCCCACAATTCCCTTTAAAGCAATGATATCAGTCATCAGTAGCTACTTGGAGCTAGTTAATCACATACCAGAGCGTCAAGGTACGTCTTCATCAACGCCAGACCCTTACAGTTGTTCATCTTCTCGCAGACCTTCGTGCGGACCGTGTCACAGATCATGATGGCAGCAAACACCACTATACGAAACAACACTGCACGAAGCACCCACAATGAACTATGCCTCGCGCCGACGAAACTCTATTGAGTTTTGAAATTTACCGGACGCAAGGCAATTTTAATGCACGCTCCGACCGACGTCCGTTCGCGCTGCGGCTGCGCCTATTCGCCGTGTAGTTACTTAGGCAATTATTCGTTCATTTTTCAATATCCATTAATATGTAACAACGTGATCGTTTAACACAAAGCAATAGAGGAGTTAATAATTCCTCGATTCGAAATCGAACAATTATAGCGCCATTTTAAAAAACATCGCGTTGCATTTGTTTTGTATACAAATATACCAAAGAGCTCACTATTTCAAGAACGACCTCTTTTCGACGACCAAATTTAAAAACTAAAGGGAATTCAGTCCCTAATGTCCGAGAGCCTTAATTGCATCTTTATCTAATGACGAGCGATGTTAGTTATCTGTGCCCTTAATACGCTTTTCGTCACGTTACAAGTACGCTAACATTAATAACCCGCCGGTTTTGAAACTTATAATGGGCCCAAATCTATTTTATTATGGTGATTACGTCATTTTGTCATTGCAATTAAAGATACATCTAATACCTAATGGTTGCTTAAGAAAGTTACTTTTGGTTACGTTGGTTTTGGTTTTTAATATGAATTTGTTTTGAAGCGATATTATAATTTCTTTCTTACCTACTGACATTTGTAACAGATTTAAATAATAACAATAATTACTATATTTATGGAACCATACATAGATTCAAAATAATCGCAGCTCTACGTACCGTAACGTTTATTTTTCCAGCAAAGGAAATTAACGAATCTGTTTTTGCAAAATCGTAATATTATTCAACTACCTAAGTACTTATTAGGTTTAAAAAACAATCAACTTGAGTGTGTGATGTAATAATTTATACGCCTCATAGCATTTAAGAATCTACTACAATTAGAAGGTAATATACATAAACTCTCATAGAACTCCTAGTGCTATTATTTTTGCATTACTTAACAATCACCGATGGTTCAACCGTGAGTGTGCCAACGCTGTCGATAACAGGCAGGCGGCATACCGCGCTTGGATCAGAGGTAAAGCTCTTGGGGATCCCGAAACTCGCTCGCTGAAAGCAGCCTATAATAATGGCACCAAGTCTTGCAAAAGAGCCTACATTAGAGCGGATGCCCAGCGCGTTGCACGGGTCGGCCAAGAACTACTGACGCATCCTACGGGCAGCCGTAGCTACTGGCGTCTGGCCAAAGCCGTGCAATCAAATTTCTGCCAACCCTCGCTGCCACCACTGAGATGTCCTGACGGGACTTTAGCTCACAAGCCGCAGGAGAAGGTCGATCTCCTGGCCAAACTCTTTGCAGCTAACTCCCGAATCGATGACTGCAATGCACAGCCACCTTCATTTCCTCACTGTGGCCACACAATGCCTGATTTTAAAATCAGGCAGTGTGATGTCCGTGCGGAGCTGCAGTCAATCGATGTCCGGAAAGCTAATGGCCCTGATGGCATCCCAGCAATAGTCCTGAAAATGTGTGCAGCGGAGTTGTCCCCCGTGTTAACGCGCCTTTACCGTCTCTCGCTTTCTTCTGGTTGTGTGCCGGAATCTTGGAGAGAAGCTAATGTGCAACCGGTCCCCAAAAAAGGAGATCGGTCAGACCCATCTAATTACCGCCCCATAGCCGTTACTTCAGTTTTGTGCAAAATCATGGAACGTATTTTAAATAAACAACTTGTACACTACCTGGAAGAACACTCCATAATTCATGATCGCCAATACGGGTTTCGGCCGAAACGATCAACGGGTGATCTTCTAGCGTACGTTGCACATCTCTGGGGTGAAGCTATTGACAAGCGTGGTGAGTCAATGGCTGTTAGCCTTGACATAGCCAAGGCTTTTGATCGGGTCTGGCACAAAGCTCTTCTCTCCAAGCTCCCGGCATACGGTCTGCCTGCTCAGTTCTGCAACTGGGTCGCTGGCTTCCTACATGAGCGGAGAATCCGTGTCCTGTCTGATGGATGCGCTTCGCGGTTCATGTCAGTGAACGCCGGTGTCCCTCAAGGTTCCGTTCTGTCCCCCACGCTGTTCCTTCTGCATATCAATGATATGCTTCCACTTGGAAATATTCATTGCTATGCAGATGATAGCACAGTGCATGGGGGATATAACGGTCACCCAGCGGCTGGGCGGGTCGAAACCGAAGTTAACCGAGTGAATCTTGTCATTGAGCTCGATCGGGTATTGGACCTCATATCTAAATGGGGCTCCAATAATCTTGTTGAGTTCAATGCCAAGAAAACACAGGTGTGTGCGTTCACGGCAAAAAAGTCACCATTCCTTCCCCTTCCAACTCTTCAGGGTACATCTCTAAGCCTGCAGAGCAGTATCAACATGCTCGGTATGACGATTCGCTGCGATCTGAATCAAAAGGACTACATCGAAGCCGTGATCAAAACAGCCTCGCGAAAACTCGGTATTCTGAACAGGGTGCGGCGATTCTTTACGCCTGACCAGTTGTGCCTTTTGTACAAGACACAGGTACGGTCTTGCGTGGAGTATTGCTCGCACATCTGGGACGGTTCCGCAAAGTACCTTCTCGATGCTTTGGACAGATTGCAGCGTCGCGCTGTACGCATTATCGGCAACGCAGACGTCACAAATACTCTTGAAACTCTGCAATTGCGAAGAGATATTGCGTCACTCAGCGTGTTTTACCGCTTATACCATGGCGAGTGCTCTGAAGAACTCTTTGACCTCATCCCACCTTCTCCCTTCTTCCATAGGAGTACACGTGCTGCTCTCCGGAGTCACCACTTCACTGTCTCTAATATTCCATCGCGCACTAAGAAATTTGGTGACTCGTTTTTTTGTCGCACCTCCAAAACATGGTATAGTTTGCCAGCACACGTTTTCCCTCCTTCCTATGATATGGGTTCCTTCAAACGAGGCGTGAAGAGGCACCTTGTGGGCCGGCAAAGTGAGGATAACTGACGCTGCGCTGTTCTCACGCTGCACCAG
Source organism: Eudonia mercurella (assembly GCA_963082485.1). Taxonomy (NCBI): domain Eukaryota; kingdom Metazoa; phylum Arthropoda; class Insecta; order Lepidoptera; family Crambidae; genus Eudonia; species Eudonia mercurella. Next base: position 27,166,126 of record OY720023.1, on the reverse strand, counting down.
TTGTCGTCGCATCTGGATTCCATATTTACTTAACATCAGGTGAATTGGAGTCATTTGCCGTGCTATGTATAAAAAAAAAAAAAAAATCAATAAGGTTTTTTATCTATCATCAATGGGTACCATTATCTTCGTTCCGACTTCCGACAGTGACACAGTTTTCTATTACGAGAACAGGAAAGACGGCTAACAAAAAAGTGCTTTTGTAAAGAAAGCATTGCGTCATCTCACGTTGAATTTGAATCACTTATTGCATATTCATCCGCAGATGTCCGCGTAATGTATTACACAGCAATGGCGATAGCGATGACTTTCAATAAGCGCGTTATATTTGGGATTTACGCTTCCGATAAGATTAGGCAATCATCTAACTGGAGATGATCGACTGATTCAATTTACATGATGTCACAGGATTACTTACCATTTTCTACAAATATGATAAAATTCTCTTAAGTGTATCACGTCACCACACTTGAGACTGCAGATATTTATCGTTACAATGCATTTTAAGCATTTTATTCGTCAGTTTTTGTTGCTCACAGTTTTACTTTTTTGCATAAGTATTTATCAAACAATCGTAAAGTCAACTTATTCTTTATGAGGCACTCTTATTTGTTTGAGACAGTTTGACAGTGACATCATTCTTTAGCTATCAACAACTAACGAGATCTGATAATTAAATACTTTAGTATTAATAAGATTAAGTTAACTCTGTGCTCCATTACGGAAACTAAATAACTAACGAATAATAATAATAATAACAGATATTTATCGCTTCGTAACTAACGTTGGCTACTAAGTTTTGACATTCTCTTACAACCCACATAGGTAAGCGGCCAACTCTCAATGCTGAGTTAGGTCCATTTCTATGTTTACTAAAATGACAATAATGAAAAAACTCTATATTTAAGCATCACCATTGAATATAGCAGATCGGCTAGGCTGTCGTATTTATGAAGTGCTTTGCGTGTAAAACTCGATATTAAAACAGCATTTTGTATGCAAAAAATATATAGGTATATAAGCTTAGTCATAAAGGATTTCAAAGAGTCAATTTGTACGGTAGACGTCCGTAACAACATTCAGTGTGTGTGTAGCACGAGCCTTTGAAAGGGGTCTTCAGGGTGCCATGTGCGAGTTTCATTCGCTATTCGATCACGTTAACGAAAACGAGAATTTGTATGGTAAAATATTAACTCTTCTCGTACGCCGCCAGGAGGCGCTGCTTCAATACCATACAATTTTTTGTTTTCGTAAACGTAATTGAATGAATACGGATAGTAAACAAAACTCACACTAGGCACCCTGTTGCCTATGTCGTTAATTAATGATCTAAGTCGTACTAAATTATATTTAGAGACAGAGAAATTAAATTTAGAGCTAGCATCCGTTAGTTTTTAAGTTACGTAGTAATAAATAAATACTCGTTCGTGACTCGTCTAGAAACAACCGCGTGTTACCATCTGTCGGATTGAGTACCTACGAAGTTAACGGTGCGTTAAAAAATTACGAAAAAAATACTCTTAAACTTGACACGGAGAAACCAGTTCACCACTATGGCCATACGTCGATACCATCTCAGAGGCTGTAATGGAACGCATTACTCACCTCCGAGAGCGCAGGGTTGCCAACTGTTCAAAAATCTAATCTGTAGACGAAAGCGCCGAGAAAACGAAAGATTCTAAAATTGTGATGTTGGCAAAAGTTAATCGTAAAATGTTCAAATAATTTTTAACGCAAATTTTGTTGCGAATTTTGTTGGCTAGAACCACGATAGCTCAATTGGAAGAGCACCTGACCCGGTATGTCAGAAGGGTGCAGGTTCAAATCCTGCTCGTGGAAATTTTTTCAACATTTGTGTTTTTGTAAAAGTCAATCGTGTCCAATTCATTTGTTACTTATACTCGTAGACCAAGAGACGTATTACCTAATCTAAATTTCAGGCTAGAAAAGGATAAAAAAGTCATTAAAAACAACTTAGGATTGTTGGTACCTCCCGCTACTCTAGTCAATAACGTTTATTTTAACAAGCAAACTGCAAAGTCTATCTATGCAGACATCGAAAAACCTAGTCTCTATGAAAACTCTCTGTATACAACATCAAGAAGACATATAAAAAAACTATACCATTCAAAAACGAATCAATATCTAATTACAAAGAATTAAGATTTAAATTCTCATGACTGTGTGATCGATTATGGCCCCTTAAGATTTCTAAGATGAGAACAGTGATGGGATCTGACAGGCGCCTATCAAGACGAGTAACAACTTGTTCGGAATCAGTCGGCGGGCCTTCATTTTTGGAAGTTTAACATCTTCTGACAGTGGCTGTTTATTTTGTTGTCGGCTGCACATTACAATGAATGGTGGAGCGTTGTGATATATCGTGTTCCGCATTCGGCTCGCTCCGTAATTGGTTGTGATCTTTGTGATGCTACAATTTTGTATTTATGATTGAAGTAACAAGAAAAAATTTACATGCTACAACTATTTACCAATTTTATCATTAAATATTACATGTTTTCTTGTAACTGTCCCTGTTTTCCAATAACGTTTGTATTAAACACTAGCTGACCCGGCGGACTTCGTACCGCTTTGACAGTTTCCATCATTGAGTTAAATATATATCAATGGTTTCCATGACAACAAAACAAACAAATCATTTTGTATTGGAAAATTAAATTGTCGTTTTTAGTATTTTATTTAATTTTTTTAATATAGCCTATGTTACTCAACACTAATGTAGCATTCTAATGGTGAAAGAATTTTTAAATCGGTCCAGTAGTTTTTGAGTTTATTCGTTGCAAACATACATACATCCTACAAAAATACAAAGATTCCCTCTTTATAATATTAGTATAGATTTAGTTGTTTAGTACGGTCATGAGCATTGACACGTATACACTTTTGACTAGATAAGACTCTATCCCATTGTATTAAGAGTTACATTGTTTAAATGCACGTGACTGTACACAACAGCAAAAATCAGAGACTTTCTTTTAACTTTATTTAAAAAAAGTATATGTTAAACTAACCTCGAGATCCCTGAAGACATCTCTGATATCTGGTTTCTTGGCTCTGGAAGCGGCGCGCTTCCTTCTGACTGTTCTGTTGAGTCTTCTGACGCGGCGCCTCACGGCAGCCGCTTGCTCCCTCGGCAGGGGTCGAACGGCCTCACCCAGCTGCGCCTCGGTCACCTCCAGGCCCGCCTGGTACGGTGCCGCGAGCGACCCGAGACCTGCAGCCTGGAGCCATTCCGCTTCCAACTCGCCCTCTGTTAGGACAAAGAGAACAAAGGTTAAACATTGACTTTAGTTGTAGAATGTTGACGGTTGTATCATCTCTGAACACATGTGTTAACGGTGATATTGATTTACTGAGTCGATTGGTAGAGAATAGCTCGCGTTTGAAACAAAATAAAGAGATTTTGATGTTCTATGTGTTGCTTGGATTTATGATATCATAAATGTTTTCTGTAATTAAGGTAATACACAGGTTATCCGATAATCAAGACTTCGCTCTCCCTGTGTGCCATGAATCCTCCAAAGTGTTCCAAACGTAAAACCCACCCCAACGTTATTTATGATGTCTGCGGAATAAACTATATTAAACAATAACAACAGAACATAAACAAATTGATCAGATCGTTCACCTTCAATCGAAATTTTGTACATACGAGTAGTGTTCACTCGAAAAAAATAAAAATATTATTTCATATTAGGTACACGTCTTACTTGGTCAAATTACTTGATAAAAGAAGAACGGCTAACTCATCTAATAACCAACACTACAAAAGATTACCCCGAACATTATCGGCCTCAGTTTATGATTGAGCGTAATTATTCTGAAATTGACAATAATACGTTTTTAAACTACCAACATCTGTCTGATGATTAACTCTGATGTATATATACTTATCTACAATAACAAATTGACCGGAATATAGATTAAAATACAGCAAAAAAACTCATCATTGCCCTTCACATAGAGGTTTAAATTTTTTGTGCTAACAAAATCTTCCGCGCCCTTTTTCACACTTTGTGTGTGTGTACACCGTCAGTGGTACATCTATGTAGCTAGATATATGCATAGAGTTGCCGTGATGCATTTAAAACAATAATTATAATACCTATTGACAGCAGTCATCGATTATAAACGTGACATAGGTATCTTTATCATTAAGAATACGTTAGTTCATGGCTAATAACATATCAAAGACCACACCTTTTTATATGAAAATAATATTTTAAATGCGCAGTTATCACATAATTTAGTCCTGTGAACCCCTCCAGAAAGCTAATACCTAGGAATAAGTTCCCGTCAGTAGTCATTGGCAATGGGGCTGCAATTTTCCGCACTGAAACCTTGTGACTTCAGAAACATGTTTAAAGCCTTTTAAGTTAAAATCTTGTGTAAAAACAAGAACAATAATAATACTCAAAAGTGGTTTCTCTTGTATTTATTTAGTTATGTACATTTTGAAACTGTCGCGTTCCATTATAACAGGCTACGTTGACCTGTGACCACGACAGGTCCATTAGGCCGAAATGTAGGTTTTCAAAATCCCGTTATACCTACTCGTACTTAAAATTATACTCACTCATCGACTCATTATTTTTCCAATGAGTTGAATATGATAAAACATCTGAGTAGAAAATGCAATGATTGTTTTATCATTATAATGATTGCACAAAAAAAAATTGCAAACCAAGGAGTGCAATAAGTTGGTGACTTTGTAAGGGTGTTTCGTAATTTGCAAACTTAAAATTAATAAAAATAAAAATTGTTATATTTTGAAAATAAAGGATTAAAAGTTTTTTTTAAAATTGTTGTTGACTCTAATTTGTAGCTTAGTGCTTAATACAAAAGCATTTTAAGAAAACAAAACTAGACATATGAACTCACATAAAAAATATTGTAGGTACCTATTATACCTTAATATATAATAAATATGATAATAACTATATTGTATTATACCTATAATACAATATAGTTATTATCAAGTTACAGACAAAGTCGTGCTTAAACTATGATTGTATGAAAGTTAGAATACAAACTTTGAAAACTCTGAAACAAAGCTCGAATTAACCGGAAATGCTTTAAAGGCGTTAACAAGGATGCGCACACGCAGGCGGCCGGCGCGGGCAGCCTCTATATATAGACGACGTCTGTCTACCGTCTGACTAAGCGGTTAGTGTTAACTCGGTTAACCAAATAAGCACTAAGAGTGCATCGAAGTCATCAACAAACGCCTCACTGAAAACATTTGAAATTCTGGTTTGCTTTTGATGCGCAAGCGCTGATCAGCGCCACCATAAAATTAAAATTTTATCTGCTGTCTGTATTCACGGCAGACGACGGATTAAACGCAGAACCGCTTGAAGTGTAGAAAATGTATAAATGTATAAATGATATAAAACATATGAGTTACCAGAGACTAGCAATATTTAAAATAACTACAGAGATAGTTTAAGAGCAAATAGACACTGCAATCGTATACGAGTAACTGCTGTCTTAGGATACAAGCTTTCACTCTTTTCTATCTTTAGTTATAACTAGATGGACCGGAGATATAGAGCAGGGCCCTGTATAATAAAACTTACAAATTGTAAATTGTAATTGTAAATTACATGCTACAATTCTACAAGATTGTAAAATTGTAGCTACAATTTCACATATTTCAATGTTCAGTAAACATTTACAATTTACGGGTGAAAATTTATATATTTGTAGGGAAAACTATTTTATTGAACGGAAGATTGTAAATACAATTCTACATATTTTGTAAATTGTAGTACGATTCCGACAGGTGGACTCGTCGTGTGTCAGAACTTTACAATTTAGTGCCTCAAACTAATAAGTAAAAATGTTAACTGTTCCGCAATGTCTTTCCACTTTTTTATTTTCATATCGTGAGTTAGTTTTTCACTAAACCTACCGAATAAAACATCTTGATTCTCGTATATTAGAGACAAAATCGTGATTTTGTGCTCCATGACTTAATCAAACAAATAGGAAACCAAATGGTAAAACCAAATTCTAAAAAAGTATTTCATTTTTTTTAAATCTACACTCGTTAATTTCTTCAACAAAAATTTACGTTTTATGTAATTTGTAACTTACAACTAGGTACAAAAAAAAAAAAAAAAAGGTACAAATTTGTAGATACTATATTCTGTCGAAATCTACAGGCATTTTCTACACATGTAAACGTTTATTAAACAGCATTTTTAATTGTAACATTTGTAGATTTTTATATGTAAAATTCTTACATAACTGTGAAGTTTGTTAAACAGCACTTGTCATACAACTTAACAAATATGTCACTTATTTACAAAATTGTCGAATTGTAACGTTTATTAAACAGGGCCCTGGTCGCTGGAAAACCTGGATGCGATGAGTTCCAAACAGACGGGAATGGCGTAACATGGAAGGAGACTATGCCTAGCACTGGGTAGATACTGGCTGAAAATGATGATGATGCGAGTATCTTATTTTGAAATCGTAAAGTACTAATCATTTTAATGGAAACTTTTAAACTTTTTTTTAACAACCACACAGATTTGTATACTGAATTGAAATGGAAGCTGCGGTTGCGGGCCGAGTGTTGTTCCAGGTTATTTGTGTGGCGAACGGCGCCACAGATCGTGTTTGTTCAGCTCCCCCTACTCTGAACTATTTATATCGGTACAGTTATATCCCAATAGTTATACAGCGGAACCAGTGATTTATAAAGCCTAATTTAGGCAGCTTTTGACATGTTGTCATTTGACACGTGTCTATTGACGGAAATAACGCTTAAAAAACAATAAATTGTTTTAAGTTAAGTTTTTAATTGTGTCTTTTTGTAAGTTGTAAGTGGTACATTAACTACTTAATTATGTAAGGATAAAGGTAAATACAGACAATGCAGATTTTGCTTAAAGAATATAACAGAAAGGAGATTAAGTGATTAGTGAGTTTGACAAAACAATTAGCTAGTTACAGGTATTTTTTTAATCTATTATATACCTACTATGTATGTAGGTACTATCTTTGCTTCTTGATTTTGTATTGACTCTTGATCTCCAACTAGGTGCTGTATACGGTAGTACTATTAGTTATTCTGTGGCCGTGCTAAGGGCGAGCCAGTCAATATAATAAAGCTAGACTTCACAATTAAAGATTGCTCTGTAACGTTTTTATCATAAATAACTACGTTAAAGATTAAAGAATTTTGAGATTAGTGTGTTACTTTAACGCATATGGTTTGAAGGCGAGGAGCCGTAGCTCATCTTCAGCCCGCGCCGGATGTAACTGGACGCTAAGTGTCCGCGGTGACAGCGCCCTCTGTAAACATCCGGCCATTTCCCGCCTCTGCGCCGCAACTTACGATGTGTGACTCAAATTCACTTCTATTTTTAATTAAAATAGGTCTGAGATCCTTTTATCATTTGTTATCATCCTATTAACATCCTACATAAAATGACACATGGGTAGGTAAGCCATTAATTACCACATTGGTTCGTTTAAACCATGAACCAATAGTTACTGTTGTGGTTGTGGTTTTAAAGATTGCCTTACTTCTCAACTTACGATAACAATCAAAACCAACAAGTTAACGTTCCTTCCGAAGTAGGTACATAGGTAAGAGGTCTAGATAATTCTTAACTTACTAGATCGCCATGTTGCTTATTTCATGTTATTAGGTATTATTTAAAATATGACTATAGTGACCAAAGTAGGTAAATTTATTTAAGTTATTTTATAAAAGTACTATTTTAATAAAATTTTATCTTTATAGAAGGCATTTGGGGAAACAAAAGATATATGTTATTTTTGAAATTTGAACAGAACTTAATAATACATTTGTCTATTATTCACATACACTTACCTATAACATATTTCGCGTGAAACCGGCATAGTGCACCCATAACACACATGAACAAAGACTAGGTTTTACTATACCTTAGTAAAATAGTTTTAGTAATATCGCAACACCTACACCTAGAGAAAAATATTGTTTAATTTAAGCTTTCGTAACAACGATGAGTATCTTTTTTCTAACAAAACAAAAGAGTTTTCGTATGATAAAAGCTGCCTGCCGCTAAGTGAGTAATGAGCAAGTACAATTATCACGCAATAACGAACGCTAATCGTGGGCGGAATCAGACATGAAATAGCTCAGATATTGCTAATTGATAATGGAGAGGCGTGGCTCAGTTGTTAGTCACGAAACTTTACGTCACTGGGACGCTCGTTTTGACGTATACACTGTGGGGAAGCGACACTTGACTCACATGACGTAAAAAGTTGGGGGGAGGTGGGAGAAACTGTGATTATTAACACTGGCACTTCACTAAAGGAATACTTCATGTTTACTAGCTTTTTTATGATAATGGAACTACATTATCCTCTTTATTGCGTATCTCTTTTAATTGCCCATTGATGTAAATAAAGGATATAAAAACACTGTTAGGTTTTTTCGAAAGCAAACACTCTTTGAGAGGAAAATAAATCATTTAAATTATATAGTTACATACACTGAACTATTACAATTTTTTACAGTCAAGGCGATTATTTTGTTTGTCTGTTTGTTTTGTTGTCAGACAAAACAAAAGTGGCGCGTCGCGTGGAGCGCGTCGCGGCGCGCGTCGTACTGCGCATGGCGGCCGGCGCGTGCGCATGCGTTTATTATGCATGCGCTCTTATTTATAGACTCTGGGATAAAGTCTTGATCGGATTCAGCATAATAAACCGAAGATGGCCATTTCCTATCGGCATAAACGTAAGTGGACGCGGAAATAAAGGCATAGCAACCAATCAAAACTGGACAGATATTTATCTCGTTAAAGCGTGCGGTAAGTTAGGTATAGCATTATGACTAATAATGCCATTAGGTTGGTAAATTAATTATCACATGCCATTACCTAACTAAGTTTTTACTATTTATTTATTGTGCATGCTTAGAATTAAGTAGGTATTGATTATCGAGTATAAATTATTTATATTGATATGATTATCTGCGTTTATTATTCAAGGACAAACAAACATTGATACAGTCACAGTGATTGTGTTGCCTAATGTCCCTTATATTTATAGTATAACTTAATAGTTTTTAGTTGTTACATTGTTCAACAGTTATCAATCGAAATATATGCTATCGAAATGAGCCAGTTATCTCCAGTCTACACCCACAAATACATTACAAATGACAAAAGAACAAAAGTTGTTCATGAGAGTACCGAAAGCTATGAAGCTTTCATAAATAGTCACGCAGGCGCATCTCGGTACTCGTATGTGTGTCGTCAACGCACTCACGGATGTCTAGACGGGATATATTTAATTTTGCTCCACAGATACACTCGTCTTTCCAAATTAAAAACACATATTGAAAACGTACCCCAAGTACAAGTACCAGTTTCTGCAAACTGATATCTGGACAAAATATCGGATCTAGGGAGAACGTTTTTATTTCCGAGCAATACTTGAAGAAACCTAACGCTTTTAAATAGTCAAATAAACCTGATGGGTGACAGGCGTGATTGTTTGTATGTATATGTATATAGGTACTTACATACGTACAAGTAAATAGTCAAATAAGTTAAAATCTTACCCGAATCATTATAATTCAGCCATTCCCCAATTCTATATCCTAATAAAACCACCATTTTAACATTCACAATCCTTAGAGACGTAAACAGAAACAGAATACAAATGTAAAACTTTACGTTGCACTATTTCACGATCTAAAATTCAAAACGAATCCGGCGGAGTCGTAAGTCATACTGAGAATAGAAGCTAGGAACTGACGGCAAGCATCAAGTCGAGATAAGGAACTCTCAGACGGAATGTATAAATAATGTCTATAATGAGGGCACACTCCTTAGGGACAGTAACTTGGAACAATAGATAACAAATAAACAAAAAACAGTCGTTAGGCGGGGACCGAAGCTTTCACTGATAACGTTTAGTAATCAGTCGACTACGAATGCCTTGACCCACTTAACTACCTATTAGCTTGTGTTCAAATTTGAAAAACAAACCTCGTTAAAATCTTACTATAGGTAAAAAAATTTCGAGATTTGTCAGATGCCAATTAGCTCATTACAAATTAAACAAAACAAAGTAATGTCTTTACAAATTTTGCTCAGATAATGTAATAAGTTGATTTCCCCGAAATAATAAAAAAAAACCTATTTACGACCCCCGAAAGTATTTCAAAACATCCGTAACTAAAATAATACAAGAAGTAGGTTACTTTTCAAGCTCAATAATGGTTGTGTTACAGTGTTTGAAAAAAAGCACAATTCATAATTGTATACGGGTCACAACAATACAACCTAATTAAAGTCACCTATGCCACCACCAGTCCATTCGCGTGAGTTTGATTTTAACGATCAAATTAAAAGATATAAATAACAGAACCAGTCTCGCATTGGACTAACTGCGAACCGTAAATAAGACATCACGGCGAGGCCGGAAATATCAAAACCATTTACAAATACACACATTAATAAAACTTACTGATAGGAAACACAGTCGCCAGCAGTTTCATTGTTGGTTCCCATTAAAGCGATGGACATTAAAGTTAGAGTTTTTTCAAGTTAGCACTGATGAACGTCGGGAGGAGTGAGTTCGATAAGCCCTGCCGAAGCACTGACAGCGAACCTATTGTTTTAGCTTCTCACATACATGTCAGATAAACGATATGCGGCCAAGATAAGGAAACGCGAACGATTCCATCGATTGAAAAATAACAATATCTCTCCGATATGAGCCGCCGGCTCGTGACCATTTTATCTTATTTTTGCGCATCTACTTACTACGGACTGACGTATTACAGATTTATTTATAGACCGTCTATTTCGGAGGTTTCCTCAATGAAGTGCTCTAATAATAGTGTTGGAGTTTTTAACAAATATATTACGCACGAAACCAAAGCCGACAATTTACATAATAATATGTACAACGACGATACAATTGCAAAATATCATAATCAGGCCACTAAAACAATTCTATTTAAATTACTATAAACTTAATAAGTAAGACACTGTTGGGTACATTTAAAGATGCAAAATTAAGCTCTCACACTTGATCAGTAATGGTTAACATTTTAATATGCCAAGCTAGCTTATTTTACATTTATCTAACAATGTGACTTAATTAGATACGCGTTTCCAATTTTGTTAGCCATGCTAGAACTAATTCGAAGCAGTAAAGTTTCTTGAATGGAAAGGAAAATCCGATTAACATAATTTCGTATGTAACAATGTCAGGTCCATCCGCATTCGCCAAGCTTTACGATTCGAATTATCAAACAAAGAATCCGAACACAGGAAGTGTGTAAGCGTAACAAGGTGCCATTGCTAATTTAATTCATCAAATCGTGTCCGTATAAAAACTAGGAAGTTATTGAATGTTATTTCTTATTTGTTGTTTGAATTAGTTTTAACTGTACCGCGACATGGAAGCTATCAATTAAGATTACATCGGAGATAAATCTATTCTCAAAATTGACAATTGTTCATTTATTAATTTGAAACATATTATGTGCTAGTGTTACTTGCACCAACATTTCATCGATTTGGCAAAATATTGCTTAAACTTCGTTCTGTGTCTTTCAACTTCAAACAAATATCAAAGTTTAGCAAGATTAGGGCTAAATATGTTTGGTAGTTTGTAATTAAATTGCCTTAAATAAAATAGAGTTAGCTTATTTCAAAATAACGACTTACTAAATGACATTGACTAAAAACATGACATTGGAACTAAATCAAAATCCGTGTCAAAATATTGTTTGTCCTAATAAGTAGTAGCAAACATTGAAAGCAATCTCAAAAGAGTTCTAACTGTTTATAATAACTATAAACATACGTTTGATACCGGCAGTAATAACAACAGTGCCATGGGCGGATGAGTAGTGCCCCGTAACAAAAAATAAAGATACTGCAGAAGGCTTGCTTCATACGATTCGCGCTCGAGCAATGAACACTTTTTTTTGGAGAAAGATTGCCGATTGCCTTAAACGGCATCATCGTTCCTCAAGCAGCGTGAAACGAATCACCTTCGGAGGTTTTTTAGAGGGAACGGCATCACGCACTAGTGTGCGTCCCCGTGCCCTACTAGATTCTCCTAAGGGTTCGGATCGGATCGGGGAGCGGAACAACCCGAGGGCACCTCTAAAGGCTCGGACCTCGGCTCGGGTTGACCGGGCCGTAGAGGAGGAGAGAAGCGCCCAGGTACATGTCTGTACCTGGTATAGGGCGCGTGTGAACCGGTGCTTCGTACCCTTGTTCAACGAGTACGGTGTCTATGGCCTAAACTAGTGCGCATGTTTAGTGTATTCTGTAAATGTGTAGTGGCATTTAAAGGATCGGGTGGGGGGGCGTTCGCAGCTGTTATGGAATCGTCGGGGTCATTTAGGACATAGGTTTACGACGTCTAGATGTGTACCGTCTTGTTGGTGGAAGGTCTCCAACGTTATAGTTGGCGGCCGCCACAACAAGCGGGTTGGGGTGGTGGGGGCGTTATCAAAGTAACGTATGGAAACGTCTTTCTATCTTTGATACCACTATGTACGGCAATGTACACACAGACAACCTCACACAGACAACCTCTCACGGACACTGCATCTCGCAACAAACGCGTTTGAACTGTTCCGAGATTCCGTGCTTGTGACTATGTGTGCCTTGCTCAAGCGCGGTATGTTTAAAGCTCACCTTCTGCAGTCCTTATTTTGTACTCATAATTAGCGTATTGTGATTGTGAGCGTGAACCGTTACGACCGAATTTGTCGCCACAGCAACGAGGACAGTGTGTTGAGTACCTGACCGGCATCCAGTGCAGGCGAGTCGATTTCGTTTTATCGAGATAAGAGATTCCGAATGGAATTGAATCTAAGATTGATTTCCACTGGGGCGAAGACAAAGAGATGTTTTCCAATCTGGGACAAGCTCCTCAATTATCATGGAATGGGCTTCTTTTTAATCGAGTGTTAGATTGGTTACAGCTGCTGTGATTTGAAAATGTCTTTTACGTGCAAAATTAAGATTCGTTTCTGGAGTCACACTACATATAGATACGACTAGGACGCTAGAGACACCCATTTTAACAGTTAGTTAAGGATCTATACAGCTGTGATCAATGTTACACTTGATTTAAAAAAAACTCCGTTTATCCATCCATTTTAATTTAATATAAAATAATGTTTATGTGTGTAATAAATAAATATGCTGATGCATATTGCACATGCACATACAAATATTTGTTCTTAGGCAATATGGCTTATGTTTTTTTTATGTTACAGACTTTGGCAGACAGTTTAATAATAACGTATGACACCTCTCAAAATGTGGAGACTCTTTCCGCGATTTGATCTGTATTCAGGGAATATCAACAATTCATGTTGCATTGCTTGACAACTGTAGTATACTCGTAAAACCTTTTCACGTTTGCTCTGTAGCACATTTCTAGGTATTGTTCAATTGCCGTCTATCTATCAAATCAATTTCAATAGTAAAGTTCCGCTTCGTATTTCAATCTTCGTCGGTAATACGTGGAACGATGTCGTGGCGATATGCCGGTCACACACGGGGCATTGGCGGAGGCGCGTGAGTAGCATTGCCTAGATCCTCACTCATAAACAGGTTTAATATTAACATCTTCACTTCTAATAAGAAGAAGGATCACCTCTTAAAGAATTTGATTCCGTTTACATAAAATAGCGTACGCTGGTACCTAAAGCAGACACTGTGCGTTGTTGTTGAAAAATTTATACGGATCAATTCGCGTTTGTTGTGAATATTCTATCCTGACTATTTGTAACATCCCAGACTTGTATGATACGTCAAAGGTTATGTATAATACGTCAGGATAAAACAATAAATGAATAAATGCAAGTAGATCTGTGTAAATTAAGGCATTTTAATGTACGAGTGATAGAGGCCACTTTGGTATCTGCCGTAACTTAAATATTTCAGGTTAACTCGTATTCTTAGATTAATACATTAATGGGTACCATAATCTTTTTTATACATAAAAAGAAGTTATCATACATTTTCAACAAAATGAGATGGTGTCTGAATTTAATATCTAATGTGACATAACATTTATCTGTTTATGCCAATTTCATCGCGACATTTAAGAATAGTAACATTTATTTATTTGTCACAATCGTCTGTATCTTGACAATGACAAAGTTTATTTTCACACGACACGTATGTTATCATGATAATGTTCTATTATTAACCCAAAGAAACCATGTACGGAAGTGTCTTAACATTTAAGATGTCTTAAATGTCGAGGTTCTGCATTGAAACGTTTCGAAAACAAAGATATCTAAATATATGAAAATAAACACTAAAACCTTTATCTTTGAGAGACAATTTATATCCTGACACAATCAAATTTAGAGCCATCTAAGGACGAGGCTTAAGCACCGAAGCTTCGACTATAAACAAGTATACGAGGAGCTCATAACGTTCTAAGTAGGGTTGTCGAAAACATACACTTGTTTATTTTCCAGTCTTCATTAAAATATAGATGATCATAGATAATTTTGACAATAAAAATAGGTACAGAATTAGTGCCAGAATAATACAGTTCTCGCAAAGCTCTTCTTTAAGCTTGAATTTCCTTTTAACGACAAGAAAATGTACAATATGGCAAGCAAAGGCGTAGGATAAAATTTCCAGGGCTAAGGTTTTTAAGAATTCGCATGGAAACATTAGTCTAAGTATAGGATATAAACCCTGGCTTATCAAATGGTCGGTGTGGAACCCTTGAATCCCGTGGAATGAGGAAATCTGTTGGCATAGATCGTAAACAATGAGTTAGTTGATTAGAATTCCTCCGCGCATGTGTTGACTCGAGCCATTCAGGTGACGTTTCTTTAAAGATGTCGACAACATTCTTGTTGAGTATGCTCAGGCACGTTCATTATGTATTTAGATAAACATATAAAGCATTAAAGTACATACGCCATTGCAATTTTTCCGCTGTTTAAGTTTGACTAATAACATAATATATGCGGCTTTGTGATCGTATATAAGAGATAACGCAATAAAATTATGCAAATAAAATGAGTTAAGTATTTTATTTTTTTGCGTAACTATATTAATAGTTATATATATACGTATTAACGTTGTTTGATAAACCAGTTAATTTTATAAACAACAAGGAAAATTATGAATTCACGATAATAACATTAAGTATATGAGCAAGTATACTACTTTAATTAACTCTAGTAATTTTAAAAGTATAAAAACAAATGTAATTACGGTAATTTGTTTAATTGTAGTAAATGGAAAACATATTGGAATCCAAGTCACAGAAGAGATATACAGGTTTTTGTAACTATTTATGTTAAGTTTATCTAAGGTAACCTAGAAGAATGCCAAACGTATGGAATCAGGTCTCATTATTGCAGTAAAAGGACCTAACTAAATCGAATCAGGTGAGATGAACAATTAATTAACCCTTTCCCAATGTGGCATAAATAAAAATAAAGTAGGTAACTACAATTGAAAAATAAATTAAAATCAATTACCCGAACCTTTCAAAGGTATAACTATAATGCATTATGTAAGTTTGATTTAGAATTAATTGAGCTGCAACTTGTTTTGGCGACACACAATAGAATAACGAAGGTGTTTCTATTAAGGTATTACTCTGTGGAATTATCATTTTATAACAACGGTATGCTAATAATTTTATATATATGAGTGATAATTGTATCTGTAATACGGTCAACAAACATTTTAATCCTATTATCTTTCATATGTACACATAATTATTATTACAAGGTTAGGTCCTTATTCCATTAATGTTTTCAGTATTTAGCTAGTCTTTGCCATGTGTTACATTGTTCTATAATGATTGTTTGATAAACACTATTCTGAAATATGTACCTAAATAAACTATTGGTAATATTGATATTATAATTTTTATAGATTGAAACAAAATAAGCAAAGAAATTAATGTGTTGAGTCAAAATGTTTTAGAGTTTTATGTAACTAATCTTTCGCAATTCAAATATAATAAAAAATAATATAAAAATATAAAAACTTAAAATGTAAGAAATTTCTCAGTCTGAATATTTTGATATACTTACTCGTACCTTTAAAATGAGACGTGACGATTACGATACAACTGCTTTTGGTGTTTGTGATTCATCATTCATCAATCTTTATGGAATAAGCACGTTGAACATCCGACGTTTTTCGACATTGAGCCATTATTATGGTAACTTGGAGTAGTGTTCACTTTTTTGGCTGATAAGCAAACGCCTTCGAAACTCCTTATTAAAAGGCGCCAATTACAGTGATACAGCGCATTCAAACGCTGTTGGTCTGAAGCGAGACCACAGATTAGGTAATAGTTGCGAGACGGAGAACAGGAACAGGGTTACCAATTATAACCAATACATCATCATCATCATTGTCAGCCATATGACGCCCACTGCTGGGCATAGGCAATACAATAAAAAACAATAACAAATAACAACAAAATAAACAATACATACGAGTATAAAAAGAAAAGTCCTGAATCACTCACTGACTGACTCTTCAACTTCAACAGCAACCTTCGATCAACAGTATTGTTGATCGAAGACAGCAACCCAAACCCTTAAACCTAGATAGCTGAAATTATGTACATTTCTTCTATGACAGAGTGTCCCCCTAAGATGTAGAGGAATAAGGCCGTAATTTTAGAATATCTACAGAATTTCAAGATACGGATGCTTACGCGGACGTAGTCGTAGACGGTCGCTATATACATATACCTAGTACTTCTATTAAGCTAAGTATGTTGTTTCTGTTCCTATAAACATAATCCATTCAAATATGATCAAATAAAATAAGATATCTGTGAAGTATAAATGAAAACTTACAACTTTGACCTTCTCAAATGGTTTTATTTTTTACAAAAACAAAGGTCACAACATCAAAAATACCTGTGCCTATTTTGATAAGGATATAAACCATTTTTTTTAATTTCTTAATTTTTACAGGTGTTGGTGACCCTGGATATTCTTCCCACGCTACTTTAATGTTTATAAATGGGGGGCATGCGTGCGCAGGCGCAGCAGCGTAACGGCTGACGACCCTTCTGCGGCACTTCCCAGCGCTGGGGCACGTGTGGGATGGGAACTAAACGATTTAGTGGCGATAGCCGTGAGATAATAAACGTAAGCGATTTTAAGTAACGTGGCTTCTGTTGATAATTTCATTTTTATTCTGTTACATTGGGCCAAGTACCTTAAATTTATATATAATATTTTAATCTGTACGTCTGTTTACGTTCCATGTTTGCCATTTGGAACGAATATGCTAACTATACGATAAAATATACTTATGAATGATTAAGAAAATAAAAAGAAGTTTAAAAAGTTTAATTGTTAGTTAGATAGGGAGTTAGGTTAGAGCCTAGGGACATATTTTGTTTTCTAATTGAAAAATACTTCTAAAATTAAACTGTTTACTGATTATGCTAATAATAGTGCAATGTCGACATAAAAACACAATAATTTCAATACTATAGCACTACTTGACTAAGTCGACTCTGCGAACAAACTCAAGAATCATTAAGCAAGAAAATTACTGTATATACACTCGTTAGTTTGTACACAGACCAGCAGCGTGAAATTGGATGTATTGTCAATCTGTCACAAGTAACATGAGACCATAAGCCCATAGTGTTTACGGACCGCCTAGAATGTTTCCCTTGAAGGAAAGTGCACCAATGTCAGTGTCGGCGAACAATAGCGCGCGCACAATACGGCTCCCACGAGAAAGTGTCGTATGAACACATATTTGTGTGTACGCTTCGTGCGCTTCAAGGAGTTGCCACTGTTTGCCTTGGAAATTGCTAATGTCTGTATTTGTCACTTGTAACACAACATGAGGAGCTCGATGGCGCAGTGGTTAACGCGCCCGGTCTACGAGTGCTGAGGTTAAGCAACTTTCGCAAAGGCCGGTCAACGGATGAGTGACCAAATATGTATCATATCAAGCTCCTCCGTGTTTCGGAAGGCACGTAAAGCCGTTGGTCCCGGCTACATTAGTAGTCGTTAACAACCACCAATCCGCATTGGGCCCGAGTGGTGGTTTATGGCCCGTTTTCCCTATCCATCCATAGGGAAGGTTCGTGCCCCAGCAGTGGGGACATACAATGAGCTGATGATGATGATGATGATGATGAACACAACATAACCCTCCCTGGCTTTAGTTTAATACTTATTTGGTAAACCGTGACTGCGGATCGTGCTCGCGTGCAATTAGAGAGGACTATGTCCAGCAGTGGGCTGGACATAGTCCTCTCAGGCAGGCTGATGATGAAGAAACCATCATTTTAGCATTGCAAGAAAATTCATTGTTTTTAGGGTTCCGTACCCAAAGGGTAAAACGGGACCCTATTACTAAGACTCCGCCGTCCGTCCGTCCGTCTGTCTGTCTGTCCGTCTGTCACCAGGCTTTATCTCATGAACCGTGATAGAAAAAACAGAATAAAATTATTTAAGGGGGCTCCCATACAACAAACGTGCTTTTTTGCTCGTTTTTGCTCGATATTGATAACGGTGTAGGGACCTACCTATTACATTGTAAATTGAAACTATGTCAGCAGTTTTAACCGACCACGCGGCCGGAATTAGCCACGACGCCAGTCGCTTCCCCGCGTTCAACCTGTACCTACACTCCGTTGATTTAATGTAGTAGATTCTCCGAGTCGGTTGACGGGACTCTATAGTTGTAGCTTCGATTTCCGCTCAACCTTATTATTACTTTGGCTCCCACGTAAAGTGTCGTATAAAGTCATTTTTCATCCCACCATCTCGGAAAGAGTATTTTTGCTCTTCGATATCTGAGTGCAAAAGCCGTTTTTATCCCCTAGAGGATAAAGTAAATTGAATTTAGAACATCGTGTGCACTAAGTTTGTGAATTCAAAACATATTTAACCTATTTGCTTCTACCTCCATGGTGCCCAATTTATCAGTACTGTAGCAACCGAGACTCCTTGCTCGGGCATACTTACTGGCATCCACCGTGGCCTGCATTAAAATATAGTAGAAGAGAAAAAAGAAGAACATCGCGGACTCGGTGACGGGTCGCGACGACGAATTGATTGTTATTATTTCATGTTGAAAGTAATATAAATATTTAAAGCTATAAAGCATTATTATTCGATACAACCCCCCGTTCCTTAAGTAACGATCCAGCGGGGTGTTACAGTACACAAGTTACTAACACCAACATTACAGTACCTTTTTTTTTTTTTTACGAGCGGTATCTGCATCCAGACCGTCTCAACCGAACATTACAGTACCTAACAAAAATATTACACTTAGTAACTGTAGCAACGTTACTTTCAATTTTTCTTAATTATACCTTAGTATTGTAGTTATAATTTAAAGATTATTCTGTAATACTTCCCTTTCATAATGTAGTAGTTAATACCTAAACTGAAATAAAAGTATCTTGTGATTGTAAATGTTTTTTTTGCATTTAGTCATTTCCTCGCTGAGGTGGGATGAAAAGTTAGGTGTTGCACTCGAGTGCAAAGATTTTTCACCTGGTGCTCTTTTGATTCCCTCGCTAACGCTCAGGATTCTAATTTCTGAATCACTCGCTGCGCTCGTGATTCAATTTTAGAATCCTTCGCTTGCTCGGTCATCAAAATTGAGCACGCGGTTAAAAAACAACTTTGCACTCTTGTATAACAAATAACTATGTCCTTACACTTCGTTGTTCAAGGAGTTGCCACTGATTGCCTTGGAAATGGCGAATGTCTGTATTTGTCGCTTGTAACTTAACCCTGGGTTTGGTTTAATGGTTGGCTAGAGACCATTGCTAGAAAACCTATTGTTGTTGCTTCGATTTCCTCTTTAGCCATATTATTATTGCGGCTCCCACGAGAAAGTGGCGGATAAAGTATTTGTCTGTAAACTTCAAGGAGTTGCCGCTACTTGCCTTGGAAACTAAAATTGTATCTATGTAGGTACTTACTTAAAGCGAAGGGTAAGGCACACTAGCGCCACCAATTGATAATTTGACAATTACTAACGGACCGGATTTTTTTTTAAGCATTGCGTAGGTACCGTCCTCTAGCAGGAAAGCATCCATAGTATTTATTTAATAATTGTGCAGTACTTTTTGTTGCGTGGTTTATTCACAAAACGGCCTATCGCATTTATTCACAAACAATGGCCACTTTTGGTGTTAGCGAATGAATACAAAAACAAACCTAAAAGTAGTGCACAATTATTAAATAATACTAGATGTTTGCCTAGTGTCGGAAGGTCCGCAATGTTTGAAAAAAAAATCAGTTTAGCAGTTATCAAATTAAATCCATTAGCGGCGCTAGTGTGCCTTACCCTTCGCCTTAACTGTGTCTTTGATTTTTATTCGAACAATACACGAACAGCTTTTCCCTTGAAAAATGTGAGAGAAATTCATATAATAATATGTTGAAACATGTGTGCTCTATTGACACGACTACGGCAAAGAATTGCAATTTTCCGCAACATCAACCTCTTTCCCGTTACCATAAGTCTTCAAATTCATTGTCATCGCTTTTTTGGATGTGTTGGTAATCGAACCCGTACACGACCATCCATCACTCTCGATTGTCATAATACGTATGTCCATTGTTAGAAGATATTGCGATCTGCACAGTGATGTATCACTGTCGACCTTATTTATAGTATAACAAATCTCCTTTCTGTGCTGTGAACTCAAAACCTACTCATGAAGACACGAAAAAGTTGACATAAAGAAATGGAGAAATCATAGCTGAGTTTTGTCATGGTGCTATTTTTATTTGTCGTAAGGTTTTTCCTGCACGTGGTAAAGCGGCTTGCAAAACTATGCTACTTTATTTTAAATTGTTGTTTTGCATTTACAATACCATATTTATAACGAAACTGAAAAAAGAACTTAAAAAAAGTCGATTTGATTGAAGTTGGACTTGAACCCTCGACTTTTCGATTTGCGCTTGCTTCTCACTTACACCGAGTGATCTTTTTTGTGTTATTTTCAGTATTTAGGACGGTACTTTGATAATCTTAACTATAACTACAGCTGTTGTAAGTAACAATTTAAGAGTTTATACCTATTTGGTTGTGTTCCGTCTTCCCTGGGCTTGAATTCACGTTTTGTTTATACATCGTATTAATTCCAAACCCACTCCTGAAGAGCCCCCTACCAATGGCACCAGTGTTGGGTTTGACACAATTTTCGTCGCCAAACATAAAATAAAGTAAAGCCTATAACTGTCCCACTGCTGGGCAAAGTCCTACAATAGATGAGTAATGGCCAAACATAACATAGTTTTTTTTTTTTGGTGACATCTAGGAAGCAGGTGAACTCTACGAGTGTTCAATTGTTGCTAAAAAAATCAGTTACTGACCCCTATTATTAATGAAAAAGGGTAAAAAAACATTACTAGTTCCAGTCAAACACTGGTAGCATAACCCTATCATCAACAACATACGGTCTACTTTGCTACAGTTTCGATAGAAACTCCCACATACTTCACAGAAGTAATAAAACAGATGTCCCCGAGTCCCCATTGGAGTTAATTGTAATGTGGTCAGGATGCGCCACTACCACGGGGAGGGGTAAACACAACCCTGCGCAGGAAACGACAACTTGGCAGCCGCCATTACGAGTACTGACGTGTGGGTACACCGGCACCCGTGTAAACTAGGGATAAGCTGCTTTTCCACTAGAGCTCAGCGAGATAGCTACACTGACAACCACGGACCTATCACCCTAGTGGCAAGTAAAGGGGATAAACAATGGTTTTTAGAGGGTAGGCCCTTCCTTCTCCCGAATCCCAGTCTAGACCCTCGTTTCTGGGCATAGAAGCGAGAGCTATACTCCAGTCCTCATCGCGGATGGATGAGGACTGGGGCGCGGTGGGTACACGGACGACGAATTTTCCTCTGCCAAAAAAAAGGTGCGCGATAAAAAAAATCCACCTAAAAATTACTTCATTTTTCATACAAGGAAAGGAAGAAAGGCATGGAAAAGAGAGTAACCGTATTGTTGGATATTTCCTCATGCACCGCTTCGCTACCTCGCCCAGTTCAGTGGTAAAGCAGCCTAACCCAAGTTTGCGCGGGTCCCGGTGTACTTAGTATTAATGGCTGACTAATGGCAGTTGTTACAAAACGTTGAGTTGAACTAATTGGTCGGCGACGGCTCGTTGACGGAGCGGCTCGAATGGCGCTGGTATGTTGATGATACATTTGTATACGGTTGATGTGTGAGCAGAGCGGTTAATTGAAATTAAAAACAATGTAGAGTCTGGGCGGGAGATAAATTAAAAACAATTTATAGCCTCTGGTAGGATTGGAGCCATTTTATAATCCGGGCGGTCGGTGGCGGTTTTCCTGTTAATTGCTTCAAGTGCTCCTTTCTTTTACATAAGTATAACATGTTAAAAAAACGAGCAATCAAGATGGATCTATATCCATCTTGATTGCTCGTTTTCTCTATAGAAACGTTTGATTATAACATGTGTGAAGAGCGACTGTAAATAGATTCAAACATTCAAAAATTTGTCAGAGAAACCAGTGTCTTGTAACTCGTCGCAGTTCGAAATGGGTCCGAGGGAGTTTCACAGGTAATAAGCTTTTAAATATTTTATCATTTTCCACTAAATAGAGCATTGTTAATGTAAAAATTAAACAATTAAAGTATCCTTAGTATTTGAAGTTAAGATTATAAAATTACAATTAAGTAATTTTAGTATTCCTAAAAATTACTGAGAACACTAACAATTTCATATTAAAATTTAATAATAACAGATCGTTATCGTTTCATGATTAAAGTGTTATTTTTGTTAATGGCAAGATAACATTTCCTTTATTGTTTACACACTGATTTAGTGATTAGATAATTTACAAAGAACTTGCCAAATCGTCGCTTTGGAAATCACACGGTTTGGGAGTAAGTATTCCCAATAGTCTTCTCCGTACTTAAAAACTGGTGGTAAATAAAATTTAGATCCTCAATATTTGCTTATTTTTAAATTTCCCAATTGTCTTGCAAACACTTGGGTTGAATAGACTATAACTTTGAATCAGAAGTAGCGGCGCAAAAACTAGCGATAGATCGAACCTTCATATCATGATACGTAATTAGCAAAAACTTCTGTTGAATACACCATCAGAAACCATATTCAAGCGACTCTACGAGATGTAGAGAAAAAAAAACAATTGTATTCCAAGCGAATCCGCAATGATAAGACTGTTATATAGTACCTATGCCAAAAACAGTGACAAAAACGTTAAGACGATTAAATATCATAATTTAAAACTACTTAAGTATATATGAGTACCTATTATGTTTATACTACATAATTACTGTCATAATTAGAGCTGACAAGACAACTGCATTCACTTTACAGCAAAACCTCCATTTTGAAACTGTTTATATGTTGATAAGCTTTCAAGCCGGTATAGATATACTCTCTATATATTCTCACTTGGAATTAGCGCTATATATAACGAGTATATTAGGTTAACATAAATATATATATTGCCCACGTTCGTAAGATGTGAGCTAAAACAGTCGAGCGGCCGACTGTTTTAGAAGCGCCGTTTCTTCCATATGGTTGTGCTTACTTGTCGATATGGTTGCCTAAATTCTACACGTAAAGTAAACGTCAATATTGAAAAGGGATACAAAAACTCTTTTACATAACAAACTAATCTTCTCCTGAAAATTTTTAAATGATTTTAATGGAAAAAAACAACAGCTTCAGACTATAAATATACTATACCATTGTTCGTCCCAGACCGTCTCATGTAAACAATAACGAATGAGGAGTTATCTAATATCTTTTTGTTTTCATTATAAAAAATGTTTTTTTCGCTCAGGACTCAAGAAAAGCATCCGAGTGAGTTCAATCGTCATTAACTGATAAATAACATAGAATATATAGAGTTGTTATCTAAATATGTTATCTATCAGAACCACCAGGGGAAGGACGATTATTTTAAGATCACCAGACATATGTTACTAAGTATTGCGCTATTAGATTTTAAACAGATCGCTGATCATATACTCTAAATATTTTTATAAAACAACTTATAGCATCACATCATAAATTTCATAAATAATTTAACAATACGGAAACGAAGGTTAATATAAATAAATAATTCAGCGTTGCTAAATGATGTATACGAAAAAAATATATATTTTATTTTATTTATTATTTACACAACAGACATTAATCTTAACAAAGTTATAAATACATAATAGGTTTCACAACATTTTATAATAGACTAATGTCCTAAATGTGTTAACACAAGTAGTTTATGTGTGCTTATGTCTGACGCCCCGCAGGTTCACATGCGAACCTATAACAATTGGTTTTCAGTTTGTTGTACGGTGCCTGACAGATTAACATGTGTAGAATTAGATTTAGCTTTAGATTAAAAAAAATAGAATTAGATTTTGAGAAGTAATATTTCCAAATAATTTTTAAATTACTTAAAACTATTTTGATGCTACATGTTGAAAAGTTACGCTAAGTATCTGGGACGCGTTTGGTATGGGATAGGTGACTAATAATTTTTCTCGATTTTTCTTGTGGAACGAAAGCTAACCTAAAGCAGATTGCAGTTATAAAATTAAGCCGTTATGTTATAAGTATACAAGAATTTTGACACCAAGTTGATCTTGCATTGTACTCAGTTGTACGAGTAGTACCTACCTAAGGTGTGATACAAGGTTGAAGGTTGAGGTTTCTTATAAATAAAAGAACGCATAGGAATTCTCAAAATACTTCTTCAATGATACCATAGTTGAATATATTACTATTTATTATTCAAATCATAACGCGAAAGACGTACACAAATGCAAATGAGCGGTGGCATGAATTACTTCGAACCACTTAGGGAAGATCAACTTAATGACATATTCCGCATTGTGCCCTTATGCGTGTGACAATAAGAGTCAATTTCGATTAGACAATGCGATTGTAGTCTGCAGATAAACTGGATATAGTGATGAACTCATCAGCCATACGCCATGGTGACTGTCGCGTGAGCTGGCTTTATATGGTAACGCCGATCACATTCCATCAGGTAGTAATATTTGAAAAAACTATTTGCAATGTAAACATTCCTAAGGATACATGGAACAAATTTTCTATAATGATAACATTACTTTAATAATTTATAAATATTCTATCAATATTTCATTTCAATGATTTCTGTATTTTTTAAACAATGAATTAGAAACGGTCAATGGAAATATATCTATAACATATTAAAAGCATAATACCTTTCACTAACACTAATCATGAGATCTCAGAAACCATTTTAGAGCTTCATAGATTTCATGATTGATTTGTAGGTTAGCATGCAAACTTGAAATTTAGCAGGTATGCTGTTGACAGGTTAAAGAGATCACCTAAAGTAGGATTTTGAAAACTCATGATTATATGTAAGCCTGGTTTTACCGTTGATGAAGTCACAGATTACGTCGCTGTTAACCTATAGCTAATGGTTTCGTATCAAAAAATCCCGCCTCAATTATGTAGCCTAATATCGTGCCACAACTATGAACAAGATAAGACAATAAGCGAGGACTTAATTAAAAGTCATTGCAAAGTACAAAAACTGATATAGACATAATATTAATCAGGTAGTTGTTTTTGTTGTTGTCCAGAGACGAAGTGTTATTTTTTTATTATTTATATATTAATACGTGAAGCAAAAACTTTGTACCCGTTTTTACGAAAATTGCGCGGACGGAGGAGTATGATTTTCGCACACTTATAGCTTATATAGAGAAGGTTATCCGAATGTTATTTTTTTTAAATTTTGCATAAAAATACATTAAATCAACAAAAACAACATAACATACAGTATTTGACACAGACGTATTGTTTGTCTTTAATGCGGCCGACATCTGTCAATGCCAATCCAAACTCACATTCTATCATTTTTCATTGCTTAGGATACAAGCCTTAATAAAATTACGATCGAATTTCAACCACTGGGCGACCACTAGTTATAAATAACTTTTTTTTTAATGGTGAAGTTAAGACTACAGACCGCAGCTCCTCAAGTTATAATTTTTAAGTGTGTGTCCCAGTTAATGTTTTCGGTAAAGGTTCCTCTGCATACAACGTAAATGGGCGGAAAAGAAACAGTTTTGGAATATCTACTTCTATTCTACACTTTTTCTTCCACACTTTTGCCTAATTATAATACAGGCAAATGATGCTTTGTGGTTTTTCATAATCGTAAAATTACTAGTGTTGAGAATTGGCAATCCACACGCATTTGCTAAGTTCACCTGTATATTGCCTAGTGTTTTTGAAAGTCAAGGAATATCAATTTGTAATACTAGTCAATGAAGTGCCGTTTATGTAAGCTACCGGATTAGAAGTGACAATGCCGACAACTGGTTTGTAAGAACGTGCGTAGCCTAGGTGTGAAGACAGGCTTTGTAAACAAGTTGCAAAGTTCACTGATAGACTACACTTTATGTAAATTCTTAGAACAAGCTTGAAAAACACATAAATTTCTAAAGTTTTATAAAAATATATCGTTATTAATAATAGCATTGTCACATCCACCACACACATAAAAAAATAACACAGTAGGAGCACAATAAAGTTGCAAGAAAACTTTTCTAGGCTGGCTATTTTCAGCATGCCATCATCTCTATTATGTGCTTCAATATAGCCATCCAATATACTTAGTAGGTATGTATTTAAAACAGAACAAAGACACAAAAAAATTGCGGATCGTGCTTAGTGGCGTGCTCTTGGAGAGGCTTATGTTTAGCAATGGAGTAGTATAGCCCGACGAACGATGATGAACTGATGATGATGAACGTCACCAATGCTAATTATTAAAACTATTGAAGAGCAGTTAATTTTTAACCTTTATAATTTGGAGAGAACTTTTCGATAGTGATATACGGCGGTCGCTGTCACATAATATTCTTAAGGATTTAAAAAGAATAAAGTAGGTATACATTCCGAATGAAAGGTATATAACTGTTGTCCGTAAGAATGTGAATTTGGGTACATGTCAGCGTCACCAAACAGTTAAATATTAAATATGGCGTTTCTCATGTGCCCACGAGTTACGGAAGCCATATAATAGCTAATCTAGCAGTGAATACCAGTTCTAAAGCTACGACAAAAGACCGTTAGATGCCAAACCGTTGCTCGCTCAAAAATCAAGCAAAAAACAAGACGTGCCCTGACAGCACTCAGAATGATGTAAGTAATCAATATAAACAGATTGATGGCTGAAATTAATTTGTAATTTAATTTGTAGCTGAGATTATTTCAGGTCAAACTTTTTGGTTTTTGTAAAAACTTTGGCTACGAAGAACGCTACAAGCGACTACTACCTTCTTATATACAATATTTAACTAAAGGAAACATTTCTGTATTTCTATACGTAAAGAGGAATAATGCTGCGTTTTAGTACCATAAATTACAAGTTACAACAACAAATTGTCACACGTGGATATTATGTTTAACCACACGCTAAAAACTTTTAAAAAAGAATTTAAAAAGAAATTCTTTCGAGTTAGTCATTAT
Source organism: Eudonia mercurella (assembly GCA_963082485.1). Lineage (NCBI taxonomy): Eukaryota > Metazoa > Arthropoda > Insecta > Lepidoptera > Crambidae > Eudonia > Eudonia mercurella. The sequence goes on along the minus strand of OY720023.1, from coordinate 27,138,567 downwards.
ATTATATAGGTTATAATATCTTGTGTTGTTTATAGTTGCTATTGTGTATTGTTAGTTTATGTTGAAACTTCATTGATTTATGTTATTCCTAATTGTATTTTTGTAATTGTTTGTTTCCCAAATAAAGAAAAATAAATAAAAATATAAATAAATAAATAAAATCCATAAGCAATAAAAATTATCATTTAATTCGGCACCCAATCTCATGTAATTAAAAATGTACACTGAATGGTTTATATTAGTTTTGTGCTTAGGACGCTGTCTATGTCTACCCTTATGCAAAATTTGGGTTTTATTTTGGGATATTGGGATTTTTGTTTATTGAGTTTACGTACGTGTCAATACAAACAGTGTTAGTGTTTTTTTTTTTTTTTTTTTTTTTTTTTTTTTTTTATACGTAGCACGGCAAATGACTCCAATTCACCTGATGTTAAGTAAATATGGAATCCAGATGCGACGATAACTGGTGCAGCGTGAGAACAGCGCAGCGTCAGTTATCCTCACTTTGCCGGCCCACAAGGTGCCTCTTCACGCCTCGTTTGAAGGACCCCATATCATAGGAAGGAGGGAAAACGTGTGCTGGCAAACTATTCCATGTTTTGGAGGTGCGACAAAAAAACGAGTCACCAAATTTCTTAGTGCGCGATGGAATATTAGAGACAGTGAAGCGGTGACTCCGGAGAGCAGCACGTGTACTCCTATGGAAGAAGGGAGAAGGTGGGATGAGGTCAAAGAGTTCTTCAGAGCACTCGCCATGGTATAAGCGGTAAAACACGCTGAGTGACGCAATATCTCTTCGCAATTGCAGAGTTTCAAGAGTATTTGTGACGTCTGCGTTGCCGATAATGCGTACAGCGCGACGCTGCAATCTGTCCAAAGCATCGAGAAGGTACTTTGCGGAACCGTCCCAGATGTGCGAGCAATACTCCACGCAAGACCGTACCTGTGTCTTGTACAAAAGGCACAACTGGTCAGGCGTAAAGAATCGCCGCACCCTGTTCAGAATACCGAGTTTTCGCGAGGCTGTTTTGATCACGGCTTCGATGTAGTCCTTTTGGTTCAGATCGCAGCGAATCGTCATACCGAGCATGTTGATACTGCTCTGCAGGCTTAGAGATGTACCCTGAAGAGTTGGAAGGGGAAAGAATGGTGACTTTTTTGCCGTGAACGCACACACCTGTGTTTTCTTGGCATTGAACTCAACAAGATTATTGGAGCCCCATTTAGATATGAGGTCCAATACCCGATTGAGCTCAATGACAAGATTCACTCGGTTAACTTCGGTTTCGACCCGCCCAGCCGCTGGGTGACCGTTATATCCCCCATGCACTGTGCTATCATCTGCATAGCAATGAATATTTCCAAGTGGAAGCATATCATTGATATGCAGAAGGAACAGCGTGGGGGACAGAACGGAACCTTGAGGGACACCAGCGTTCACTGACATGAACCGCGAAGCGCATCCATCAGACAGGACACGGATTCTCCGCTCATGTAGGAAGCCAGCGACCCAGTTGCAGAACTGAACTGGCAGACCGTATGCCGGGAGCTTGGAGAGAAGAGCTTTGTGCCAGACCCGATCAAAAGCCTTGGCTATGTCAAGGCTAACAGCCATTGACTCACCACGCTTGTCAATAGCCTCACCCCAGAGATGTGCAACGTACGCTAGAAGATCACCCGTTGATCGTTTCGGCCGAAACCCGTATTGGCGATCATGAATTATGGAGTGTTCTTCCAGGTAGTGTACAAGTTGTTTATTTAAAATACGTTCCATGATTTTGCACAAAACTGAAGTAACGGCTATGGGGCGGTAATTAGATGGGTCTGACCGATCTCCTTTTTTGGGGACCGGTTGCACATTAGCTTCTCTCCAAGATTCCGGCACACAACCAGAAGAGAGCGAGAGACGGTAAAGGCGCGTTAACACGGGGGACAACTCCGCTGCACACATTTTCAGGACTATTGCTGGGATGCCATCAGGGTCATTAGCTTTCCGGACATCGATTGACTGCAGCTCCGCACGGACATCACACTGCCTGATTTTAAAATCAGGCATTGTGTGGCCACAGTGAGGAATTGAAGGTGGCTGTGCATTGCAGTCATCGATTCGGGAGTTAGCTGCAAAGAGTTTGGCCAGGAGATCGACCTTCTCCTGCGGCTTGTGAGCTAAAGTCCCGTCATGACATCTCAGTGGTGGCAGCGAGGGTTGGCAGAAATTTGATTGCACGGCTTTGGCCAGACGCCAGTAGCTACGGCTGCCCGTAGGATGCGTCAGTAGTTCTTGGCCGACCCGTGCAACGCGCTGGGCATCCGCTCTAATGTAGGCTCTTTTGCAAGACTTGGTGGCATTATTATAGGCTGCTTTCAGCGAGCGAGTTTCGGGATCTCCAAGAGCTTTACCTCTGATCCAAGCGCGGTATGCCGCCTGCCTGTTATCGACAGCGTTGGCACACTCACGGTTGAACCATCGGTTGCGCCGGCCTTTGCTGACGAGATAGGAGTGCGGAATATAGTATTCCATACCTAACACTATCTCATCAGCAACTGCAGTCGCACTGGCTGTCGGATCCTTCCCACTGAAGCAGCGCTGCCCCCAAGGAACGGATGCGAAATAGTCCCGCATACCATCCCAATCTGCCGACGAGTAGTGCCAAATTTGGCGTTTCGATACCGCTGAAGGCGGTAGCGGGGCCAGAGGCGCTTTGCTGGATACCAAGCAGTGGTCCGAAGATCCTAAAGGAGCTCGAACTTCCACTCGGTAACCAGCTGGGCGACTCGTCAGCATAAGGTCCAGCAAAGAGGGCGCGTGACCGACTATATCTGGGATCCTGGTGGGCTGGTTCACCAGTTGAGTCAGGTCGTGCGTGAGAGCGAATGCGTGGGCAGTTCTACCAGCATGGTCAGTTTTGGAGGAACTTAACCACAACTCGTGGTGAGCATTGAAGTCCCCCAAAAACACCAATTCCGCCGAAGGAAACCGCTCCTGCGCTTCATCTGCCACCCGACTAAGGTGTTCTATAAGTCGAGTTGTCTCCATGTCGCCATTATGTGATCGGTAGACGCAGACGTAGACACGGCTATGAGAGCCCAAGTCGACGTGTACCACAAGGAGGGAAAAGGAAGGGTCCTCCAGACAGCGCAGACGGCGACAGCAAACGTCTGTCCGGACAAACAAGCAAACTCCGTAGTGTTGTTGTAAGTGGACCAACAAAAACAAAATGAAAACTATTTTGTTTTTTAGTTTGTTTACCTTTAGATACCTTTGTGTTTGATTCATTGTAGTAAGTATAGTTAAATATTAAAATGTAATTACGAGTACTAGCTGAGGTGCTTAAGTAAAGCCCGCCGCGCCCGCCGTTGTAACGCCGAGGTGCTTTTATTACGCGTATCTAACCATGTGAGATCCAACCTCTAATTTTCCTTTCACTAGTGACGAGTGATTTTACTATTTTTATTGCACTTTCTATTTAATACTCTACGTGCTGAACTCTCGTGAGACTTGTTAGCAATAGACGTTTGTTCTGTCGAAGACGTAATTTATTGGCTACGTTTATTTGTATAAGGCCGGGTGTGTTGTGTTTCGTCATGGTGTGAACACGTTCAGGGTGCCTAGTGCGAGTTTCATTCGCCATTCGATCACGTTAACGAAAACATGAATTTGTACGGCAAAATTTTAACTCTTCTCGTATGCCGCCAGGAGACGCTGCGCTGCTTCAATGCCATACTAATTTTCGTTATAAACGTATTAGTATGGCATTGTCGCCCCTTGGCGACATACGAGAATTACGGGGTCGGCTTGCTCCTCCGTGGCCGTGCTCGGAGATTGAGGATTCGAGCACCCGTGATTGGCGCTCTGAACCTTACGCCCTCGATCCCCAGGTCGGCAGGATTCACGGACTCCTTGAGGAGGACGTTGGCGTAGAGTTGGTCAGACCTCACTCTTGCGGCTCCAGCTGCAGTTAAACAAAACTAACACCCTGATATAAAAAAATAAACATCAGAAACTATTAAAAAGTCACTTAAATATTATGGTCGGCTAACATGTTTAATTAGTTTGCCTATTTTTTTACCAAATTAATGAATAATAATGTCATAATAATAAAATTATGTTTTTTTTAATAATTCTTATTATTATATTCTCTATGTTACTTTGTCACGCCGCCGCCGCCCGGTTGCTCCAGCTGCCACTATCTTATCTCGGTAGCCATAACAACAATGTTAATAAAATAGTGATTTTTAATAGTAACTGATAAGCTATGGATTATTCCGGGTTAATTGTGCTTCCAACTTCGGCGTTGTCGTCACTAACCATCAAGTGGGATAAAGGTCAAGGACTAGGCCGCGGCGCCATGTCGGAATAGGGATATTTATTTTTAACTACATATATAGGTACTCGTACAGGCAAACAATATTGAACAGCTTAAGTAAGCATTTTATATCTCACATTGCTAACATCGACAACTTCTGCTACTACAATTCCAATCCACCATAACCATAGATATTAAACTATCGCTCCACGTAATGAGCGGGTGTAGTTAGCGCTTGTCTATGCGCGCGGCGATCGCGGCGGCCATCAAAAGCACTTAATATATCGTAACAGTTGCGCAAGCGCAGCGTTATTGATTGCCCGCTCAATGGGCGCCGGCGGCCACTTACCAACTCATACTTTGTGGCCTGTTAACTATACCTTCTGAATGGGCGAAGGAATTTTAAATCTTAACTGTAGTAATAGAGAAATTACAAATATTTACCTAAACAAAGGTAATATTGGCACACGTAGAGATCGGGCCATAACCCACCACACTGCCCCAATAGTCGATGGGTTATTTACAGCTCGATCTTTAGGTTTTACAAAGGGAAGCGTTACCCCGATTCTCGATATAATTTCAAGCATTCCAAATGCAATAACAAAAACATTTTATATTTGAATATGGTGACATTCCTACACTTACCGAAGTCAGGTAGAACAGCAGCAGCTCCAATTCCTAGAAATTATTAAATTCCTAAGCATTCTAATACAAAATGCAGAATAAACGATCGGTCAAGTGCGTATAACGGAACGCAGCAGTCGTAATGGCGGCGATCGCGCTGCGTGCAGGCGCAGGCGCAGCGGGCTTGCGTAACAGCACATTGGTCCATTCATACAGCTTTACTATTCGTTTATTGACTATTGCATGCCGAATGTTACGTGCTTTAAAATTTAATGGATCGTAATGTCTGACTTGTGTAAGCAAATTGACTGCGCCCAACCTGAGGTTAAGCGAGGTCCAGCTACAAAGACGACTGGTGGAGCAGGATTATAACTAGTTGTCAGAAAGAAATACATGAGCTGGGACAGCATTTTACCTTTTGCTAGGGCGACAAAGAAATGATTCACCATTTCATCTTCATCTTCGTTTTTACCAACTCCATGCCTGACTAACTTTGTTTAGCATTTAAAATTTAAGGGGTTTTAGTTTTCATTATCATCATCATCAGCTCATTTTTATGTCCCCACTGCAGGGGCACGAGCCTTCCCTATGGATGGACAGGGAGAACGGGCCATAAATCACCACGCGGTTAACGACTGCTAATGCAGCCAGGACCAACGGCTTAACGTGCCTTCCGAAGCACGGAGAAGCTCGAGATGATAAGTTTTATTCACTAGTGTGTCTATTCTAGTAAGAAGAAGATTTGCAGTTGTACTATGTACTAATCTTTTGCTGTTACTTCATCAAAGCCATTGTGTTCGTTGGTTGAACTTAAAAAGATTCGCATCAAAATAATGTTAGCTCCTTTGCCATGTTATTATAAAACAAGTAGCTATTTATATTACAAATTTTAACATGAACATCGCAAAAGGTAATATCATATGTTCCCATAAAATTATTTGTTTATCTCTTCAAACTGACAGGTCCTCTATTGTCGATGATATGTTGTTTGATACAAAGATTTGATACAAGTTTTGTAACACAAGTTTTTTAATCTATTCGTGTTGTTTGCTAGCAAATCGATTGTACCAGAATTTTCTTATCAAGGTCAATGAGATTACAAAAGTGATAACCAGCGTAACACGCTAAGTGAGATTTTTTCCTATTATAACAACAGTGGAAGCTGCAGATCCAGATTTAATTTCAACAAAATTGACTATGAATTCTTAAATTTTTATTAAGTATTTACATATTTTGCTACTGCTCTTTAAAGCTTTATCTTTGGATGGTATAAAACATTTTTACACAAGAGGCGAACCTTATAAGTTTTCCCTACAAAAATGGTTTGGATTTTTTTGACATTTATTTTTTGACGAGCTTTAGACCAGCAAAGTACATCGAACATTCATTGTACAAAGCGTGAGCAACAAAATCATATGATATCGATATCCGGAGTCTTGGAAAAGCAACTTCAGCAAAATCTTTTCCAGTCAAGCATAAATAGAGTGAGTATTCACTGTGCACCGATCGTGGTGAAGTTAGTTGCACGTAAGCACCACTGGACTTAGGATGCCTTTTGTTGTATTAAATATATAAAACAAATAACCTAAATACAGTCAACTACAAATTATATGTGGGGTTTTATTACGAGTATCAAGCACCAGCGAGCCCTACACATATCTCCACTCCATGGTTTTACAAACACATAAATTTTTCTTTGTTTACATGGCTGACAGCTAAGCAACAAGTAAGTGTACCAGGAGTACCTTCATTATCTCGTTCATGTTTCCATAACCTGTTTGCGGTTGTGTTGCTGCGTCTGCGCATGTTCTGCTTAACGGTAGAGCGAGTTCCAGCTACAGGTTCCACGATGGCTGTGACGTCACAGCTTCTAATACATCCGTCAACTCTGCTATGAGTTCTAATGACTTCTAAGGTTCTAAGGTCATTAGCATTCGTCAATATATTTGTCTCCGCCATTACGTGAAATGGAATGTCGTTGTACCTAATAGCATTTCTATTAATAACGTCAAATAATTAACATCACACTTATTTAATTTTTATTGGACAAATTTAATAAACAGATTTAACCGTATCTCTAGTTAATAGCATGAAGAAGATTTTGAATAGGCTACTAGTTATTAATTTAATAATGTCATAATTTAATAATATTTTATAATAACGCTTCACTATTGCATTTGGTGAGTGGTGAACATAATAATGTGTGTGTAATAATAGTTGTAAGCTCATGTATATAAATAAATAAATAAAGAATTGCTAGCTATCGACACTAGCTACTTTGTGTTAGCTAGGTATCTCAACATAACGGAGCGTAAGCAGATTGATCAAATCGTTTGTTCGTTTACCAAAGGTAAGCTTTTTTATTAAAGGCAAGAACTTTTTTATTAATTAATTATAATTTGAGAAAAAGGATCGAGAAATTTTCTAGCCTTTAGAGTACGTCAAGGGACACATGTGGTTTTAAAAAACTTTATAAATACGTCGGGCTTACCGCTTGAATCGTTTATAATTGAGAACAAGAAGCAAGATATCTAAGATATGTTTTCTAAAATTTGAATTGTAAGATTGTTTCTAAGATTTGATACCTAAGACTAGTCTTTACTACTTTCCTCGAAGGTTCTAAACTACAAAACTGTGTTCACTTAACAACAAATTGTGTATGTTCGGTGGAATAGTGGAGTGAAAGTGTTGTGGTAAAGAGTCCATGAACTGTGGTCCATTATGGTCACGAACAAGCACGGCGCGCCGGAAGGTCAAGGTCATCACCGTTTTTGTGTTGAAGCCACAGAGTTCAAAGAAAAGTTACACTTGTAACTGTTTTATTATTTAACTGATAACGATATCTTTTACATACCTTATCTGTCTGCTTAACTATAATTTACTTTACAGTAATAAAATGTAACAGGGTCATGTATTGGGTCCTTACCTATGAAATTGACGTTTTTTTCTCACTTATTAATAGGTGTATGTATTACTTCTAAAAGTCAATACCGGTTGTTGATATTATTATACACCTTTAATAAGGACTATGTTACTTAGGCTTCAGTAATAACAATGATTATTCATTTTGTGTGTTTATCGCCCAATTTTTTTTAATTTACATCTGTTTTTGATCGCGGAATTGACCTTTTGTTTCATTGTATCTTTGAAGGGACTTGATTTTTTTTCTTTTTAATGTCTGCTTTATTTAGCTAGTGAAACAAACACACAACTCTGCAATTTTTATAGTGTTAACATAAATAAATGCTAAGAAAATAAAATAAAACGTTAATATGAAAATTATAATTTTATAAAAAAAATTCATAGAAGTTCATTGTTTTGTTGTAAAATAAGACAATACCAACATTTAAAGATATCATCGCGGGATATTCTCGTTTAAGAATCACATGTAAACAACTTTATATATACTCGTATATAGAGATAGACAGAAATCTGCCTTTAGCTAGAAAGATGACTGTATTATTTTTTAATAAATTCTCATCTTTCCTCTTGCAGAAATATCAAACACTAAAGGATTGGTGAAGATAATTTATTTAATAAAGTAGGATCCTCACATTTGTAGGATTTATAACAACAATGTTTAATTATTCCGTATTGAAAGGCAGAGAAAATTGTTTAATGAAGTGCACGTAAGAGTGCGGTAAAAGTTTCTGGAGACCTATTTTAAATATCGAGTGTCGATTGTCATCATACGCAATGTTTAACGAGCTACAGTGCGAAAGTGAGGCATGCAATCGCGAGTTGCTATGTCCGACAAGGACGGCTTCGCGGCTCGTTACTTGGATTCTCGTAATAGGACCCCTGGCCATGTGCGGAGGTCGGTGAGTGGGCTTTCACCTCTCAAGGCTCTCTCTGCCCTCCACGTCTGACAGCTATGACGAATCTCTCAAATCCACAACACACCGCGCATTCTTCACAATATATTTCTTAAAATATATCTTTCTCCGTAATTGAAAAGGAATTATCTTTTTTTCGACTTTAATCGGCCTTTACAGCTTCACCGGACATTTTAGGGCGAGTAACTTAAAGGGTTCCTTAAGCCGTGTGATCCAAACACTTTAAAAGAATTTTTAGAGGGAACGGCATTACGCAAGCGTGTTCCCGTTCCCAACTAGATTCCCCGAGGGGTTCGGATCAGAACGGAATATTTATCATGTTGATTATAAGTGTTGCCCTTTACTTATTGTTGATAGCCTTTCAAGTTTTATTTTCAATATAAAAATATAATTATGCCGATAGAAAGATAATCATGCTGAACAAATAAAAGTTAATGTCAAAAACATTTATCATTAAATCTTCATAATTATTATTGAGTCACGATATCACGAAACAGTTTGATTCATTTGCGAACTCTTTATAAGTTCCACAAATTGCTTTTCAAACATCTGTACAGAACAGTGACTAATAAAAATAGACTACATTACCATGCAAAAACTACCAACGCGACGACGACCGAATCTCGATCTATTTAAGGCTCTGAACACTCTGAAGTGCACTTCATTACTCTATAAAAAGCATACAACATACAAAGCCAAGAAAAATATATATTATAAAAGGCTATATGTATCTGCATCAACGTTATTGTTTCCAAAATGCCGAATCATGAAAGTGCCTCGATAGAAACAAAAAATTCAATGTCACTTCTAAACAATATACATTTATATGATTATCTTTTTAAAGTACGTAAATGAAATAAGTATATATAAGTAAAAACGCTATTGTTTTATTTCTTTAATGAAACATCTTAATTTTTGAAAATATAGCGTTTTTCGAGTTATTAGTCTGGAATCCAGTGGACAACACACTATTTGCATTCTTTTTCTTGCACGCAGATAGACAGAGAACGCTGTATCATGGTTGTCAGCGCCTTAACGGAGGACGAATTTAGAGCGAACATTCAAGGCGATCCGCTCCAATTTAACTTTTTTTTCTAATTACAGCAGCCTTAGTAAGGCCTCTTTTTGCCGATGCCACTGATAAAAGTACCCAAGGTTGTATTTTATTTCTCCGGCATTAGCCATAGAGATTGGCAAATAGTAATTTATTCTTGAATAAGTGTGCGACATGATGCGAAGGCGGTTGTCGAAATTAAATTATAATAGAGCGGGGCAGGTGACGACATCTTACTGATAATTGTGCGCCTATGTAAATGAGCGATAGTTGTATGCAAGCAAATGATCCTTGAACATTGAGATGAACGGTGGCGCAAATGGATTTGTAGGTAATAAATAACAAAATGTGTCAAAATTCAAAATTCAAAATCGTTTATTCAGCTTAGGCTACAAATAGCTCTTACGAACGTCGCCATCGGTTCGTAAGTCTACTCTGGGCGGGAGAACTTGTAATGAGAAGAACGGGCAAGAAACTCAGCAAGTGTCAAGTTGAAACCCTATGAAAATATAAGTTGTTTATAGTTGTATTCTTAGCTTCTTCGATGCTGTTTATAAATGGCTGTTTACAAACAGCAGCGAAAATATATGCGTGGGTGCGTGTATTTTATTGAGATGTGCCTTGCTCTTCCTAATATACTACAGTATGATAGTACGACGTTTTTTATTGCGATAAAAGAAGTCATATTGCATAGTTACTCGCGGCTGAGGGTCTGACGATGCTTCGTTTCACGCAGCTTGAGGAACCCTTAAGTTTTTCGCGGCCCCCAAAAAAGCCATGTGAAGCTGAAAATGCCCAGAGGCAATATGCAAAAAAACCCGTGTTGGACACAATTTTCATCGCCAAAAGAAAACACAGATTTTTATTGAAATTTTACGGTGATCTGTACGGTAAAGACTAAAATCAGTTGCTGATCCCTCTTTTTTTATTATTCAAAGAAAAACATGTCAATTACTGGTTTCTGTCGAACACTGGTGCCACTACTCGACCTACGACTTATCATAATTATTAACTACAATGTGCCTAACAAATAAACAAAGATTAAGGTCCGAATAGAAATTCCGTGATTTGTTCCTGTCATTAAAACGTCATTTAAAATCAGAAAGAGACAAAACACGGAATAACTATTCAGACCTTATTCTTTGTTTATTTGTAAGGTAGGTACTATAGTTTATTGACAATCGCGGCAGTAAGACCGCGTTTCCTGTCTAGAAGGTAACAAGTGCTGCTAACAAAGCCACCGTAGTCGCAGGCGGATATTGTTCGATGAGATAATGCTGTATTGTTTTGATCACCGCCATATTTCCCAAACAGCCTAACTGTAAAATACTATGCCCATACTAATAATACGTTCATTTTGTTTCTTGGAAAGAGTTTGCTAATTGCCTCGAAAGGCATTTTCAGCGTTACCTCACTGGACTTTTTTGGGGGTGACGAGAAACTCAAAGAGTTCTTCAAACTTCAAACGCAGCACCATCAGAGTTTTTCTAGAGGGAACGGCATCACGCACTAGTGCGTGTCCCTGGCTCCCCCAAGGCTAGAGCCCCAGCAGTGGGGACATAAATGAGCTGATGATGATGATGATGATGATTAATGAATAGTAATTGTGGTTGTAATAGGCCCAATTATATACTTTCACACTGCAGGATAAAGGCAAAGGATCTCCATTGTTGAAATCAAATACTATTGGGTGTTGATGGCTAATTCGGATTTGGTGGTTTGTTGATCACAAACTAGGGTTTTGTATCAAAATATCAGAAGCACACTTTGCCCGACTCGGGAATTGAATCCAAACCACAGCGTAGGCGTTAATAAATTAATAATAAAATATAATGTCCCTTGACGTTGACCTCATACGGTCGACAGCATGGAATCCGTCGTATTGTGAGACTAATGTGAATTTGGACAGCGATTCGTACCGTCATTGTTTGCATTTGCCGCGGATTATAACCGGGTTAGCAGCCGGCACAGAGATCTCGAACTCTGAATGGCTCGGTAGCTGAGTGGCAGAGCGCTCGGCCCGATACCCGAAGTCCTGGGTTTAATTCCCAGGTCAATCAAAATGTACTGCGGATTTTTCGATGCAAAGCCCGGGTTTGTGATCAACAACCCACATTAGGCAAGCGGGGGCCATTACCCATCAATAGGGTCTTTGACAGGTTTTAAAAAAATGTGTATAATGGTTCATTATAGCTTATATTTGCAATTTGATTAATTCGTTGTGAATTTCTTTATTTTTTATGAAAATCGCCATTAAAATCCAAGTGAATAAAAAAAAACGATGCATGCGTGTCACGTGACGTCAGTTGCATGTAAACAAACTGTTAGCTGTCAAATCACACCGTACAAAACTTCGAATGACATCACGCAAATGACGTCACGACATTACGTGACCAATCCCGTGCGTTTTCGATCACGTGGTCAATCATAAAAATTTAATTATTTTATAAATGATTTTTTATATAAATTATACTTATTTTAAAGTTATGTGCTGGCTAAATTGGTTTAAAAAAATGTTTACTGTTAAGTTAACAACAGTTTGATCTATATTTTCATTGTAGTCAAATACCCTATTGTAGCGATGACTTGATTTCAATGATAGATCTCTGCAGACAGCTTATAATTGCCCCACTGCTGGGCAAAGGCCTCCGCTGTTAACTTACTTACTACTACTGAGATCTACCAATGATCTGCATTCACGCCTTTCCACGTGGTACTTTGGAAAATTAGGACATATCGAACATCATGGGCGTAATACGAGTCGGTAAGTATCTATACTATCTACTAAGTTTCTTGCTTACATCATCTTAGTAGAAATAACCTTCCAAAATATTGGCAGAATCGCATAAGAACTATTTTTATCATGTGTATTTGTTTTCTTCGAAGTGTAGGTAAATGGTGCTCGCTCGACCCTCAAATGTGCAGTTCATGTGCCTAAATTTAATAAATATGTTTTAATTTCCTATAAAACCTTAATACTAAGTTATAAGATGATGACCTATTCTTCAAACCACAAAACGATTAACTTGTTAAACGAAATACTAGATAGGTAGGTATATAATTGCAAATATTGTGTGTAAGCAATTATTCAACATGTTCAATGCCCATTTAATACTTAATGAAGCTATTTCCTTATTGTCAACTACCGTTTCGGAAACAAGTTTGTACCGTTAATTGGGTACTTTAGTTAATGAAAATTTATTAATATCTCTGCGAGTCGTAAAGGCAGTCTATAATTTCCATTGCATAGACACGTACTTTTTTCATGAAGTTATGAAAAATTCTTTAAGCGGTATATATATACTAATATATATATACTAATATTATAAAGAGGAAACCTTTGTATTTTTGTATATGTATGTATGTATGTTTGCAATGAATAAACTCAAAAACTAGTGGACCGATTTTAAAAAATCTTTCACCATTAGAACGCTACATTAGCGCTGAGTAACATAGGTTATATAAAAAAATGCGGTACGAAGTCCGCCGGGTCATCTAGTGTTCAATAGAATTAATTAAATAATTAATAATAATAAATTAATTAATAGTTTTAATTCCAGGTAATTAGTTATAGCGGCCCGACCCTGTGACCCTCAGTCCTATCGCTGGACGAGCGGAGCACGCACCATTTCCCGTTAGCGCGGCGCCTAATGCCGCTGCTAGGGCTGCTAAAGATAAAGCCAGCAGCACTGTCTTTTCATTTGCGCAAACTACTTTGTATACTTCTCAGGGAACATTCACAATAGCTGGTACTTGGACACCGACTGAATGTTATTATCACAAGCTCTTTAGACTTGTCATCCCAGATGCTGATAGAGCTGTTAAAGATAAAGCCAGCAGAACTGCAACTCCTTTTTGTATGCACTAACTATTGTGTATACTCCTTAGGAACATTCGTAGGAAATGAGACCAAGACCAGGGTCTTCGCATAGATGACTGAAAGTATCTTAAGCTTCTTAGTCTAAGTTTATTCTAACCTTTTAGACGTCATCGTCGTCGTGGCTTTAAAAACAGGGGCCACCCCTAACCCACCAGCTTTAGTCTGACGTAGTTATAAATCTTAGTTCTAAACCTGGAAGTAGCACATTTATGTAGTGATGACGTTCCTAAGGGAAATGTCAGGGTTCAGTAATTAAACAATAGTTGACAGCCCTAGGTGTAACGGACAGCGCCACGCCCCATTGGCTGGCCCGCTGGACGCGCAGGCGCATCGTATAGCAAACATTCCGATTATCAAGGCAAATTTGGCGGCACGGGTCAGTCGCATGTTGCCGCTTTGATAGGTACAGTACTCAATACTTATAATATCACATCCTGTGATGATAATAAATAAATAATTACAAAATAGAACAATACTGCACTCTAACCCCTAGTTTAAACGTTAACTCATCATTCAAACTATTAAAAATACGATTTAAAAAAAGTTACTTTGATATAACAACACTACTATTTCAATATGCCTTTTGTGAGGAGAATTTTTAGTAGGATTTCTGGAGGGCATTGTTTGTAGTCTTAACACATTTATTTTTGAGTATACAAGTAAGAACTGCCTTGAAATACTATGTACTAAGTTTAATATCAAATCCATTGGCCATTACACGGTCATTCATGATACGCGCGATTCTGATAAACGCCACTACAGGCAATGCAATCTCCATAGCAGGAGAGTGTTTCCTGTTTGCAACACAGGTTTCCCGATAGCCTGATAAACTTGTACCAGCAATTAGCAATTAGCATACTTCATTTCGGTCTCGATGTGCAGCAATTACTGGCCAGCGGGCCTCCGTTACTCGGCCAGCCACAAATCACCCCGGCTACCTGTTACCTACACCGCTACTCAGGAATTCCAAAAGCAATCACACTTCCTTTAACTCTAACAAGTGGTACACCGCTGGATTATAAAGTGAAGTCTTCATTTATGCTTTAGAAACGAGGTGATGGATGAATAACAAATGCGAATCGTCGTGCTACCGCGCAGTCCCGTTCGGTCCATGAATGAATGCAACGCCACTTGCATCTAGCCGAGAATAGAGCGGGCGGAATGAACCTTTAACGTTGGTAATGAGCGCGCGATGTGCACATTAACACCTCGTTATATTAACACCCGAACTCATTACGTATTCATTCAGTGTCGATCGTGTTTAAATGGAGTTAATTTCTTGTCGCATAAAAACTTTCCCAAACTAATTTTTTGGTACAATTACATACAATTCAATTGACTTCGACTAAGTAACTGATATAGCTTAGGATAATGCTAGAAAACGAAATTATTTTTACTCACGTCAATAATCTGCTTCAATACCATACAAACTCTCGTTTCCGTTAGCGTGAACGAATTGTGATAAAACTCGCAGTGAACTATGATAATAATACGAAATAAAAATTATCGCGGAGACAAGAGTATGATTAATAATTAACGGTTAAGTTAAACGAGCATCGTTTGTGAAAGCCGCAGCTCACATCCTCAAACGGCACGGCGGCGGTGGTCTGCAGCTTTAGAAACGGCTAGCCGATAATGGCAATCTTAGCCGTAACCAAATGTCTGGTTAACGAAACCAGTTGTGTGGTGGAATGCGGCACAAGGCTGACGCATGAAAGCAGCGCTGAGCCCATCTCTCTCGCATCGATTTGTTGTGTTAATCGATTCGATCTCAACAATCGAGATTGCACAACCGATGTTTATAGAGGAATTTGTGACATTCCAAGGTTTGGTTTTTAAAATTTGAATTAATTGAAAGGCAAGGATGCAATATATTTTAAGTCACGGCTAAAGGTGAACAGACAGACGGATGTAAATGAGTCTACACTGGAGTCTACTATTTTATTGTTTTATATAGGTAATTCTACGCTAGAGTCTACTTTTTTATTGTTTTATATACTTTAATATTACAATAATATTTGTATGTTAAATATTATATTGTAAAAGAATATCGTTGTGACAACCACTATTAGATTAGCATTCCCGATAATAATAGAACGAGATAAATGTTGATTGAGGTATCTCTGCAGCACGTGGCGAATTAAATACCGGTTGTACACAACCTACATTGTTATGTAAATTAGACATCATTAATTTGTTACAGTTCGGTTTGTTTGCTAAGGTCGACTGGTTAGTACATGCGATACAAGAACCTGTTAACTATGCTCAAGTAAGCACTTCACTATGATAACTGATCTTCCGTAGTATAATTAAAATACAGAGTAACAAGAAACGACTACAACAATAAATCCTAAAAGATACTTAATTAACAGAAAAATAGTGCTAAAAACATAACAGCATTGTATTATACACCACCATCAATTCCTCACTACTCAATTTATTAGTCATGTATTTTTCTTTAAGCCATAATTGATCAGTGACAATTGCACAGTTCGCATCGACCAATTACGACAAAGCCGCTTACTACTTAATCATGGCTGTTTGTAAAAGAACAAAAACGGTTATTTCCGTGGGTGACGTCACTCGATTGTGTTAAACGCCTGAAATAATTGTTATTGTTCGGATAACAAATAAAAACTGCACAGATAATCGCGCGTACTAATCGGAAATGGCACAATGACAAAACACCATCGTATTTTTGCTAGTACCTATTTCCTATACTTTTTTTTAATGCAATTTGTTAGTGCACTGCCGGCACTATCGTAACTGAATTGTAGGTCGTATTAAGTAAATAATGCTTCAAAAGTAAATAAATGACTATTAGAACGGTCGTCCAGTGGTCGAAATTTGACCGTTATCCACAAAATATACAGTGTTTGCACTTACAATGTAATGTCACACACATATACCCAACACATGAATTTTATCTTTCTGCACTCCTACTCCATGTGAAGTTTAACTATGCAAAGTATCAAGAACACTCCTCCGTGCGTGCAATATTATTAAAAGGGTTTCCTGATTTCTCCCGTACTTTTTTATCCCCAAAAATGTATTTAATTAAAAATCGCGTATTAACTAAATGAAATGAACGAAGTAGTCGTAAAAGCTTTTGAGGAGAATCAGTAATAACCCCTTAAGAAGATGTAGAAAGTCTTTTCTTCACGCATTAATATAATTATAGATATTTTTAAGCAGGTTAAATAATGGGGTTGACATGTCAAAAAAACGTATAAAAATAAAGGTTATTTTAATTTTGCTACTGGACTGTAGCAGCAATGTCTGTAAACGGTTTCAAAAACATTTATGATACAAGCCAGTGACAATGAGGGTAATCATTTGGAGCACTGGTTCTCAACTTGTCCGGTATGAGGGTGGGTGGAGGGAGGAGGGATGTGGCTTTGGCATCGGACTGCAGCTACGATGTCCGTGAAATGTAAATGATGTTTAAAACATAGGTAGTACGATGCCTAGCTACTATCTAAATATCTACTAAATGTACAATATTACTATCTAACTAAATGTACGATCGATAAATTTTAAGGATATCCAGTTACAAAAATTTTTGCCTTAACGTGGCGATCGTAGTTAACTCCGCTTACCATGAAGATGACCATAGAATGACCAATAGTAAACCTTCCGACCTTTTTTGTCAAAGCCATTTGTTTTAGTTCATTGTTAAAGCTTACATAGAAATTCATTTCTTTCTTAAGATTCCTAATGGTGGATATCCAGAAAATTTGCCTGCACATCAGACTATTATCCAGAACTGTAAAATTTCCTTATAACCTGTCATCTACCGTGAATACAGATACAATAGAATTTTAATTGTTTATGGCACTGATCAGTGCTCGCGGCAGATGACAGATGACGGCGGATGACAGATACTTTGAACTTTATGTAGGTATGTGACATATGGCTGAACATTTATGGAAGAAATTTGACAGCTCTAGATAGGTTGATTTGCGTCTGTACTTACTGTCGCAATCTTAGTTTTGGCTTTGAAGATCCTCTCACCAAACTTACAGGGCAATGCCGGTTTTGTATAGCGAACTAGCGTATTTTCTTGGTGAGGCCATTAACCAAATTAGTATTCTATTTTAATTCAGAATAATATAAAAAACACATCGTCATGTAGATATCATTTAATGAGACAGCGCTAAACTTAGTCCAAACAAACAAGAGGAAAAACGACAGAGTTAAAGAGGTCTGAAGGTTGGAATCACAGAGGCTATATGGTCTGTGGTTGGAATATACCGAATTAAATTGATTAGCAACTTTAAATTAATAAAGCAAAGCTTGACGCAATTCTAATCATTTTTTGTTATTTATTGGATATATGTAGAATGATAACTTTTATAACAAAAAAGTACCTAGGTTAGGCACTGTTATGATTTTCTTTTGTTACATATAAACTTACTTTCAATTGTTTCAAGTAGTGTCAACAACTAACCGATTATGCAAAAACGTTGTTATCTTAAACATATTGGAATCGCAATATGCAAATGAGCGATAAGTACCTAAATACATTATAACTAATGTTATTGCAACTTTGTGAGGTTTTAAGGAAAACTTTGTACGTACAAACGTTTACGTAGCCAATTTTCCGATATCTGATAAGGAACTTCAATATAATATCTGCATTTCGAATTATAAACTGTGTCGAGTTATAATAATGTTAATATAACACTATAAATATTGTCATAAAGTGTAAATTAAAGTTGAAATTTTAACGCCTTAGCTGGCATATGACATTTCAGATGCCATCATTAATTGAACATAACTTCGAATAAAATTGGAAGTTAAGAAACATATGTTTTATAAAACAAAGGGACTACGCATAACTACATTTCACTATAAAAAATGAATAAAAGTCCAAAGGTTGATTCATTGAATACAACATCATCTTTACACATGGACATGACACATCCACAGGGATCCTACTTTTGTGCATACTTTTTCAATTCATATATTTTATGTAACTCTTCCTTGTGGCGGCGCTAAACTTACAGAATCGATTTTTAGAATTACCTAACGATTTTTTGGTATTTTTTTTTTACAATTTCACATTTAAAAATTCTGAGGACTGTACGCTAAAATACCTAATTTAAGTGAAAACTGACGGCAGTTTTCGTGATGTTCCCTAAATTTTTCCTAACTTTGCCCCGTGGATTCTGATCCACCTACCTTATATTATACCTACCTACTACTACCTCACTACTACCCACCTTATATACCCCGTTATACCTTCTGAGGCATAACCACAACATTAGGAAACCCCAGAAGGTCAGCTTAATACATACTGGGAAAAGTCCGAGCGCAGAGGTTACGAGATTTCGTGTCCGTTAGAGGTTGTCTATATGTAGGATTGTCACCCGTACTTTATTATAAAGTATTGTATTTTATTTAGGGTAATTGTACTCTATACTTTATGAGAACAATAAAGTACGCGAAAATACTTGATTTCACATATTTTAGTTTGAATTAAAGGCAGTATTGAAAAAATACTACGAGCGAGATTCGAACCCGCACTCCATGACATGCCGAGTCAGGTGCACTACCAACTATGCTATCATGGCTCAATCCAACTCGCCGAAATTAGTCAACACTATGTACTCTTGCGCTGTAAGCTAAATGAACCCTATTCATATTCATATATTTTTGTATCTGGAATTCTTTTTACATATACTTAACACACAAAAAAGTAGGTGTGCACCTATTTAGCAGTGATAATTATTTGTTAAAAGTTGCTAAAAGCAATGAGAAGTATGTATTTAAGCGAAGTAAATAATCGTACTTTATTTTGACACACTGTACTTTTTTATTCTACTTTTTAATAACCAGTGTAATTTTTTGTACAAAAAAAAGGTGGCAACCCTATCTCGTTGCTCGAACGCGTTTCTATGAAGCTTACGTTCTGCAGTCTTCTTAATTTGTATTAAAACTGTTTATCCCGACTGCTAACAGAAGATAAAAAAACTAGTCGAACAACATGCACAAATCAAATAAATCTGACACAATTACCCTTGGAACCGATCACACGTTCAGAATTAATTATACAAATATTGAAAAACCTATCGATAGTAGCTATGAGACCTTTACACACGATAAGTGTTGTTTGCTTCAATAAGCAAACTATTATGAAATTGACGAGGAGCGACGGCCTACACCGCTATCGTTAATCAATCCAATAAACAAATACGATGTCGAAATGATGCAAGCACTTGTGAAACCGTCTCCTCGCAGGGCAATCAAACGGTTATTAATAGTTCATGTTGTGCCAACAAAAAATCCAGTAAATTTTTATGTTGGTTCCTTGATAAACTAAAAATTCAACAGGTACTAAATCTCACGAAGATTATGTCTATAATGCCAAAAAATTATAAAACAAAGTTTTATAAAGAAAAAAAATATTTAGGGCTTTGCCAAATGTAAATGGGGGTGTGATTAACTGTTTTGCAAGTATATGATCTAAAAATACTATTATTTATCCCGGATTCATAACGGATATTAACGTATACTACTTAGTGTGTATAGATATCATAATGATATCTATACACACTATGTAGTAGTTAGTACACACTAATGATACACCTTTATACCTGTCGTTTCCGATGCCTGAAACCTGTACTAAGTATTTTGCGTTAATCCTCGTTATAACACTGTTTAAAGTGGAACGCAAAAGTTTTAAAGTGTCTAATATCCCAAAATATTATGGTGTTGCGGAGAAATACTCTTTGAAGAAATCTACTTACACTTTTTTCTTTTTATATAATCTTTCAATTGTCTTTTGTTTTGTTTTTTTCGTGTTGCCGTATACGCCTCATTCACAGCATCTTAGACTCACCCTCATAGCGCGTGTCGTCGTCGTCGAGCAAGGAGCCGGGGCTGATCTGGCGGCACAGGTCCTCGTACTCCGCCCAGTAGGCTGCCAGCGCCGAAGGGTCGGGCGCGCGCGCGGCCATCGGCAGCGCCATGCGGACCTCAGGCGACTCCTGTAATCAAGTAAAACTTCGTTTAGAATAATAGTTCTTCTGTTGATTTACGTCTTCATTTGTCTAGAAAAACACAGAGACCTCTTTGTGTCACTACCTATGTGGAAAGCTATCTCACACGTTTCAACGGTGGCGCACATTGATAAAACTATTATAAAACTTTCATCCTTTTGCTGCCTATTGCAGGATTGCCTTTTAAACCACCATCTCGATCGAATTGTTCGGAACTTGATGACAGTGCAGGTTTTATATGCCATTCGGTCACATCAAATTAAAAAACAAATCTAATACTGCTATTAATACCTACAAAAAAAAGATATTTTTGTAACTAGATAAGTGTTTAATTGAAAACAAACATTTTAATTGGGTTAAACTGATAATATGATCTTAAAGAACATAATGAGTTTTATAGAGCCATTGTTATGAAAAGTCAAATTTAATATCTATTTATGTTCAGCATCTGACAACTAAAGCAAGCAAATCGGCGAGCACATTTCATGCACTGACAAATAATGAATTTAGCGTTATATCGCGAACCGCACGACACTTGCGAAATGCGCATAAATGAACGCTTACAAAACGATGAGCTGCTGCGATTGTAACAAACTTGGTGCAATAGCGATACACAGGCACATTTTAATATTTAAATGTGAAAATTTGTAATACAAAATACTCAACAGGCAAATGTGTTTTTTTACTAACTGAAACTTTAAGTATAAAGTTTATTGTACTATTTAAGTTGGTTACTTACTATTATTACGCTGAAGCAATATTACTTTGCAACACTCAAAAAGATTCTACAAGGTTAGAGTCATATAGGACGAGAGTTATATCTCCTGAATACTATACTCATTTAAACTCAAGGTCTACTTTGTCCAGTATGAAGATTAAAACAATGTGTGTACTCCGACTAATGTGACTGACAACGGGCTAGACAGTTACATCACCGCCACTTTGATAAGCGGAGCGTAATCCGCATTGTACAGACGCCAACACATCAACCTACCCAAAACTGACATTTTCCTCAATAAATGTTCAACCTTAAGCCATTGATATAAAAGTCAAAGTCTATTGAGGAAACTTAACAGTTTGTGGTAGTCAGATGTCCAGCGTGTTGTAGAGGCAACATCGAATGTATGTAATCGTTGCCTATTTGTAACTCTGGATTATTTTTGGATTTCTTTTAATTATTGTTTAATTCTTAATCTAATCTAATATTTAAAAATTCTTTATTAGAATGAAGACAATCGGGTACTAATAGTTTTTCTGTGCAATCGGTCCTAAATAACTGCCTTGTGCGACACCCAATTTCAAATTTGTGAAGTGTTTCAAAAAAGTCACTTAAAATTTAATAAGGAACTGTATGTTAATCGCACTTATAATCCTCGTTTAGCAGCCACGCCTATCGTGAGTGCAATAAATGGTACTATCTGTTGCGCTATCTGTGACGTAGTGGCCACTAGCAAATACTCTGATACCGCAAGGTCGTCGCACACCGCTTAGGTAAATGTCAGCTTTGATGTCACTAAGTAAGTTGCTAGCGAATGTTTTAAAGAAAGGCTCTAAATTAGACTCGTTTGTTAGTCCACATACTTTTAAAAACAATACGGTGGTTTATGAATAGAATTCATCAGTATCGTCAGAGATTTCCCGATTATTTTAATTATCGATATGAACAATCATTTTAATATTATGTCAATAATATCACGTGTTTTAACCACACATTTATCAATGTTTTTCCTGGACGACATATTTCATTCTTAATCTCTTAAGGTTAATCCTTTTTGTTTACGCTTAATGTTGTCGTTATAGCGCAACGTGGCATCTTCTGGTTAATATTATAAGTCTTTTCTATTCATTCATACCATTTACATTGATTTCTTGTTTCTTAAAGAACAATAGAATTCACTCACTGTCCATTCACCATTCGCAACCTACCTATCGATCATGCTTGAGATATCGTTATTTTAAAGTTGTGAACAGTCCATTGTCAATCGCAAATGATGAATCATGATTTATCCAATTTATAGATGACACACGAAGACCACAGTTCAAAAATTTTATAAACAATACTATGATATCTATTAAACTACAATTTAAAAAATGATACGGTTATTTTACAGCATTCCTAAAACTACTGTAAGATTATAATGAATATCTATCTAACTACATATTTAAAAACTATTGTAACATGTTTAATTTTTAAAGGAAATTGTGGACATATTTGTACGAACAATGTATTATTATCATTCAACAATTTATTACAAATGTAAGCTTATACACAGACTACGGACGTTAATTAATTTAGTCAACATAACCAATTCTTAAACATTGTTAGGAGTTATGGCTAGTGGATTAATCAAACCTACTGTTAAGGTATTCGAGTTTCTGTTCGATTGTCCACTCTCTCCGCGGCCATGTTATTAAAACAAATCGGTCGCCATCCGGGCGACGACCGACGGCCAGCGCCATCCCACGCACACAATGACAAAGTTATCTGAAACATCCTGATGGGTATCCGCTGCGCGTACGACTTCACCCATTGCGAAACTCATTTCATCTCTTTCTAATATTCCAACTCCAATAAATAATTTTAATTTTCGATTAGTAGAACGACGAGTTTCGAACTAACTAAAACGGGGTTCTGTAAATCCGTGATTTCTTGACCGCGTTAAAAAAAAACTTTAAAATATAGGGAGCCTGTAAAGTACATAAAAATCTATCTAGTCTTGATGATTTAAATACTGAAATTTCCAAGAATTGACATCAAAATATTTCGGATGAAGAAAAGATCCGTTGTTGAAACGAAAACTGTGGAATGTCGCGTGTCGTCATATCCGCCTGAATCATTAGCGCTCAGAATGATAAAAACGAATGCATTTTAATTCTCGTGTAAATTTGAACAACTCTAAATAATGTGTTGAGTGTGCGCAGGCGCCGGAAGGTCATATATAAATTTCGTTTTAACGACTTCAGATTACAGTAAAAGTTATGTGTTGTGTTCACAAAAATAAGTAGTTAAAGTGAATATTCATTGAAAAGATCAAGTGGATTACAGACATTACACAAGTCATAAATTTAAAAATGGATCTTTAACACTAAGATCATAAAAGAAGGGTGAACACACTACACCCATAAAAAAATCCCGCGAACCATCGCAGTAACTGCCTTTATAATAAGCTCTTTGAAATTTATTTTTTGTGGTAGTGGTCAGTTGGTCAGGCTTTATAACTACAATGAAGTTACTATACAATAGCTACAGCCATCATTATTCTTATCAGCCTATATAAATGTCCTAGTACTGGGTTCAGTCTAGCCGAGAAGGTTAGTGTCACAAATGAATCCCGATGTCTTAGTCAGCCCAGCCCGCCCAGTGCGTGACGGTAAGTTTCACTAACTTACTTAGCTGTTAGCTTACGATAACAATCAAGAGCAACATTGAGAGCACGGTCAGTTTTGTACTATGAAATTTGATCACCCATCCGGTGATCCGGTGTTACAGATATTGCATGGCTTTATTTTATTAACGAGCAATCCTACATTCGTATTCTTAATTTTATCTATACTCGTATATAGGTATGTTACCGGCAATACGGGGCTATAATGATTGCCGATAACATATATGGATACTTAGTTTTATCTGTCAGGCGCATATGCTCGCGCAGACTTTAAATTACGAACTCGTTTCTTATGAAACATCAATACAAATATTACATATAAAGTTTTCTACAATAGCTAACTCTTAGAATTATGTTTCTAACGACATGAAATTATTACTGGTCTGTGCTAAACCTAGCAACTGTGTTTGAACTAGTTTTATCATAGTATTTTGTAAGCTTTGATTTAAGTCATGGATACTTATCAGCTAGGTAGTAACAGTTACTTAATCTGTATAGTTATGGGCTTAAGCAGTGTGCAAGATACCGCGCTATTTGCGCACGCGCTTACAACATCGCTATTTACTATCCCTCTTTCTTATCAACGCTTTCAAATGAGGATTTAAATTAAATATAGTTTAATACATATTCTTAATTAAAATACATAGAAAATTTATACAAAATATTAAAAAAAAAACAAATCTGTAATGAATCTGGAACATCAGGACAAAATGTAAAATGAACGCGAGTACAAATATTAACTTTTTATTTTAATCTTGTGTGTAACTTCTTTGTTTTATTTTTGCATGTTTGTGTTTATTAACCGAATAAATGTTTCTGATACTTATTTCTTTAAAGTGTTTGATTTCAACGCGTGTAGTTTTCGTGTCAACTTTTTAAAACCATGTATCACCATATTCACTGGGATGTAAAAGCAACAGCAGGTCCCCATGATGTAACGTTCATTAAATAAGACAAAAGAAACACAATAACAAAGGAACGCTGGCCTTATTCCATAATTACTTGATTTATATAATCCTTTCATTATCATTGTAAGTATTTCATTTGTAAAAAAAAACAAAAAAAAGAGGTTAATGATCTAATTAATACAGTGAAAATGAAAGGCGAGCTAAAATTATTTAATTATAATTTGTAGTCTGCGGTGCTCTGGGCTGCGTTTAAAAATCGGAAATAATTTGCTATTCAGCTTCTCGTTACTCACATAGCCACCGCCGTTACATCACGTAACCTTCGCTCGAGTAATTGCGTAATTCTCATTAGAACATTTAAACAAGGGCAGTCGTTGGAACCATGAATAATTTTTGCTAATTTGGTATTTATTTTTAGTTAAGTACAAATAAATATCAGCCTGTACGTACATGCTCTTTACTTAAGTCTACGCTACTTGTTGTTTGCAATCTGGTTTTATTAGTAAAGGTAAAAAGAGACACAGTTTCTTTAAAAGTTGTTTTACATATAACTAGACGGTCTATCGAACAGTATGACTAAATAATTTATATTATTAAATACATAAATTTTATCGTACAATAGTGTGAATATAATATGTAACTAGCTGATCGGCGGACTTCGTACCGCTTTGACAGTTTCCATGACAACAAAACAAACAAAACGTTGACAGTTTCCATGACAAAACAAACAAATCATTCGTCCGCTTAAGAACACCCCTATAGCAGCGCCACCTACCGGGTCCAATTGTAAATCTAAACCATTCTCCAATCCACTTGAACACACACAGAAAATTTCATCCAGATCGGTCAAATCGTTTAGAAGGAGTTCAATAACATACACACACACACACACACAGAAGATTTATATATATAAAGAAGTATACAACCAATTAGTGATTTTCCTAATTAAACTTGAAACCATTAATCTTTTATCGGATTTATCGTTCTCTATATCAGTTATTTGACCCACATCCTCAGAAAGAAGGATAAAACGCTTATCGTATATAATAAAGAAAGCCGATAATGTGTTGCGGACTGCGGGTTGACCCTAATAGCAGCAGCGATCAATACCGATATATATCAGATCTGATAACACATGCACTTCAAAGAAATACGTTAGTATAATTGAATATTGTGATTGATGGTGGATGTGAAAGCCCTACTGCTTCTACGTTCGCCAGAACACCGCCTTATCAAAGTCTGTCGTCACCATAAAAAAAAGGTACGTCCCGTTTGGACAACTTCTCGTTTCGTAACCCTAATAAAATACCTAAACAAAAGTAGCGTTACGTAAAGTTTTTATAATCCTTACATTTAGTCTCGTTTGGACAACTTTTCATATTCCATACATTTACGCCCGTTCCCAATATCCTATCTGTCACCAGTTTTAGCATACCGGAGATAGAAAAAAATATCTATCTCTGTTTTTGCCGTCCCAATAACCTATCGGAAAGTAAGGAATCTTATCCGCCCACGCTATCTATCGGTGAGAGGGTCTGTCACATCCCGCAGATAGAAATTTGTATGGAAATGGAAGATTTGGCGTCCCTATAACATTTTGACAGCAATCTGTCAGTAAATTTACCTATCAAAGATAACAGATTTGACAATCCGCCGAATTTCAGGGATAAACGTTTGGATAGGCATTTTTTACGGATAAGTATTTTATAAAAATCTGCTCGTGTATTTAAGTTTTTTGGTATTTCAAATATGTCTAATACAAGTGAATGTGACTTAGAACTGCTAATGGAATTATCAGACTGGTCTCAATTGATATTTCATAAATTTCTTTTCAACGGAAAAATCACAAACTTACAAACCTCAAAGAAAGCAATCATTCATACAAATGTCAAGTGTCAATGTTAAACATCAAGAAGACAGTTGCGCCAAGACACAAGGCTGACTTGCGTTTCGTTTCAAGTGACTAAAATAAAAAATATATTAATAGTTCACATAATTTTGGCTCCAATTAGCCAAAACATACTATTTTGCTTTAGATTTAGTTATATTCAATACTGTTTTTAATGAATTTTCGCGAAAAAAATACAACTTGCATCGATATTTTTTTTTGGATACATTGTAGTAATGGAACGCACAAGAGAGCCGGATAGCGAGCTCTGTCTATCGATTTCGATGATAGAGATAGCCCTTACTGATGTTTTTGGGGCGTAATTCGAAGATAGATAGGAATATACTATGATGTTATTGGAAACGGGCGTTAGTAGGACAACCTATAATTCGAGTAGTACAGTCATGGAGAAAAAGAAATGTAACACATCAATCAAAGTATGGAATATTTTAAATAAAAGCTGTATTGGCATCAGGTCAGATTTGGCTGCAAGATGTTGTTTCGTCTGATTGAGTCAGAATTAATAAGTTTACAAACGTTATTGTGACCGGGTAATAGTTAAGCCAGACTGTTTTCTCTCCTGAGCCAAAAGACATCCACTGCAGGACAAAGGCCTCCCCCAAAGATACATGAGGGGATTTGCCATAATCGCCACGCTTGGCAGGCGGGTTGGCGATCGCAGTAAGTTGAGAGTAAACCTCAGAGAGATGCTGCTGCCCATCCTCTGGAATGGTCCCTTAGTCGGCTTTTACGACACCCACGGGAAGAGATGGGGTGGTACAATTCTATGTCCCCGGCACCACACAGGTAGGTGTTTTAAATGCGGAAAATTGTTTACTTTAAAAAGGAT
The DNA here is from genome assembly GCA_963082485.1 of Eudonia mercurella. Classification (NCBI taxonomy): domain Eukaryota; kingdom Metazoa; phylum Arthropoda; class Insecta; order Lepidoptera; family Crambidae; genus Eudonia; species Eudonia mercurella. The sequence continues at coordinate 27,110,830 of OY720023.1, read as the reverse complement.
TCCTATTTCGCACAATCATAGTGTGCCTTAAGCTACTTAGTGCCGGTCAAATATAATTTATGAACATTTCATTTCATCCCATTTTACTAATCGTTCCTATAACTAAGAAATAAATCATACCTGGACGAGGAAAACTATGACGAGTTCTCTAAAAACCCCAAGTCCCCAAGTCAAACGCCAATACCAAAAACATGAATCACAGCGACAGAGATGAGGTTATATAAATTAAACCTCATAGTCATTTTGGTTGGGTTACTTAGACAAAATTAAATACTGTGTATAAATTTAACACTTAGGTACTTATTTACAATTTCATTATTAAGATAGTATGTATTTACGACATTTTTCTGCGTCAAAAACAAGTTATTAGTGACCTTGATTAAGAGAAAAGGGAGCACTCACAATTGATATCATTGCGTGATAATTAGTGACTGGTTTCAAGTCGAAAGGGTATAAGATCCAGTATTATATAAATATCGGCCATAGTCATAATAAAAGTAGAGGAAATGAAATTCTAATTATCTTGCTATAACTGTTCCCGACTGAGCCCAGCAATGGGACATTGATAGACAGAACAAAACATCGAAATACATTGACATCAACTATTTTAAATACTTTGTTGAGCTTTTATCTATCTATATACTCGTGAGGAGACCACTTCGTGCCCCTTTTTAAGCACATTGCGCGCACGGATGCGCGCTTTGTGTGAGATTTGGTACAGTTAAGTTTACATGCAGAAGGAGAAGGAGTCCCGAAATATAAAATGTACATATGTATAATATGTTTTACCTTAAATTGTATAAAAGATGTATATTTGTAAACTACGATCGAATTTTGACCACTGGGCGAGCACTAGTTTATCATTATTGCCAAAAGCGATAGAGGGAATCTCTTCTCTCTCTTATTATTATTATACTCGTATACTTTAACTTTGTTTTTCTTAGACAATTTTTGACTTCTATTAGTACTGTATGACATTGTGAAAATTGAAATTGGTAGGTACCTGATGTAATTTTTGCAAACTTAGATAAGTTATTTTTTATTTTGTTGTATTGTTGGGTGTTGTGATTGTCCTTTTTTTGTGTTTGTTTGCGATGGAAAGTGTCCTTTCATGATAGGGCATTTTCCAATATTTTTGACACTGTAAGGGAGAAAAGCGCTTGACACTTGCTGAGTTTCTTGCCGGTTCTTCTCAGTACAAGATCTCCCGCCCAGAGTAGACTTACGAACCGATGGCATAAAGACGTTCATAAGAGCTATTTGTAGCCTAAACTGAATAAATGATTTTGAATTTTGAGTTTTGAATTCTATTTCTTGAATATGAACAAGTAAACAGTTTAATTATGAAAAAAATTGTAGCTACTCTTAGTGCAATACCACTGGACAATCGCTCTATTATCGCGATATCGTTGACCGTAGTAGGTAATAAATGTCGTCGTCATAACATTCGTAATTGCATCGAAGCCGGCCTGCAATCGCCATCACGTTTCCACATAGAGGCACGTACCACAGGCGGCGCGGGCGCTAGCGTTCACTCGTGGTTCGCAGAACTATTAGCATATCGTCGCGTCTGTGTCAGTGCAAGATCCTGTATGCACAAAACTCTTTTTTTATATCACCCAGCCGGCAATCAAGCACACAGCACGCCTGAAAGCGACCACTGCAGCTCATGGACGCTTGCCACATCAAGAGTATTATTCGTCGAGATAAAATTTCTCTAGAAAAAAATTAACCCACCTCAGGAAGCTCGAGTGGGAATCAAACCCACGACCTTTGGATAACCGGTCTAATGCTCTGAACGCTATTTTATAGCTTTGTGAATGAAAATTCAAAATAATAAAAGTATTCGTCGAATCAAAACATAGCATTTTTTATTTGGAGAGTTTTCTGATGACCTTACGCGCCCTTTTCAACGTTACCGGACTTTTTTTTTTATATTAGCCGGTAAGCACAGTGCCTTGATCTCACCTGATGTTAAGTGATGATAAGGTCAATATGATGGAAGCGAACTTCACCCGGGATCCTCAACTAGTGAGGCACTGGCTATCTTATCTTTAGCTACCGGAACACAACAATGCTACAAACATTGATGTTATGGCGACATATTTAAATAAGATGGTGGTAGCTAGCCAGGCGGACAAACAAGCCCTACCACCAACCAAACCGAGTACACAAACATGTACCCCCCGCTAGGAATCGAACCCGGGACCTCTGGGTCTCAACCGGTGGTCTTAGCCACTAGACCACAGAGGCGGCTTTTTACGTTTATAATTCGTTTTATTACTATGACGCGAGTTAGGCTTTTGCCCCTAGACGGCAGGCTACGTAGTGGGCAATCTTATCTTTTTAATAAAATAAACATTTTGATCCTATACTAAACTATAGCGCTAAATTGAATTGTAAAAACTGATAACTGATTAATTGATGCATCATAAATATAAATATAATGTCAGTGTACTCAAAAATTGTATCAATTAAATTACAATTGGAATTGTAATTTAATTGATTCGCACATTTGGAAATAACAATTTACTGTGTTACATTGTTTCTTTCAATGCGTTTTATAATACGAACGAAATGCACATGCATAAGTTGGATCGAATAAAAACAAGGATAAAGGTATAAATAGAATGTAAAATGACCATTGGTATTCGATACAAGTGAGATGTGGAAACGTATCGATCGCAACGGAACGGTTTGTTTTGAAATCACCGCGCGATATAAAAGACTTCAACGATCTCCTTCGTTTCAAACTGTGGGAAAGTCCAAGTGCTTCAGACGAATAAAAGTTTTATTTTATTACGCACTCGCCGTACTAACAAAAGTGATGTTTCTGATACTGAATGCTTAAGGGTTTCAATGCTCTCTGGTGAATGGCTAACAACCTTATTCATAAATTTGATCTGTCAATTTGATGCTGTGTATAACAAAATTTACTGATTGAACGTCCTGATGGACGTGTTGAAACCAGCCATGTTCATCATCCTCATCATCATCAGCTCATTTTATATCCCCACTGCTGGGGCACGAGCCTTCCCTATGGATGGATAGGGAGAACGGGCCATAAACCACCACGCGGGCTCAGTGCGGATTGGTGGTTGTTAACGACTGCTAATGCAACCGGGACCAACGGCTTTACGTGCCTTCCGAAGCACGGAGGAGCTTGAGATGATACATTTTTGGTCACCCATCCGATGACCGGCCTTTGCGAAAGTTGCTAACCTCAGCACTCGCAGACCGGGCGCGTTAACCACTGCGCCATCGAGCTCCTCCATGCCAGCCATGTTAATTTTTATTTATAAAATTTGAATTCATAATTTCTTTGCGCTTTAACCAACTTTGGTCAACAACTAAAAGTTGTTATGGGATCTCCGCTAAAGTTATAAAAACACGCACATTATATTTTAATGTAAAAAATACTTAGATGCTCACCACATTAAAATCGAATACCATCTTAATAAATACGTGGGAAGAGTTACACCGCAGACCGAAGATATTTTAATTGATAAAAATACTAATCAATTACGAGAGTAATCATCAGCAAAAAACATTTTGTGGTTGGTAACACTATTATTTATCATATTATTAAGTCGCACGCAAAAAGACAATGCAAACATAACATACTGGAATACAAAAGTACAGGTTTTCTCTAAATATTTCTTACAGCAGACCATAACGACGGGATACTACTTAATACAGTGGATAGTCCGAAGGAAACACATCTATATTTTTATGAAAAATAACATTTACATCCTTAGAACGCGACATTTGCTTACCTATGTTGTTTTTGTTTAAACCGCTAACTTTTTTAAACTAATCAAGTTTACATACTAAGTTGCAATGGAAACAGTCAAAAGTTGGCTCATAATTTTGGTAAAACCAATACGGGCTTCATAGTACACCCAGAATGGAGAACAAATTACATGAACCTGCCTTCAAATCCCAACGAACTTGAAAGAGCAACTGTTGCACCACTTATAAAACTTGCAAATTGATTTTTAATGCCCTCTGCAACAAGATAATTGACCACCTTCACGTCATCAGCTGATTGTGCTGCCTTCAGTTCTCATTCGTCAATACAAATAATAAAATGTGCCTATCATGTACTTGTCTGTTTGAGATAAACATATCTATACTAATATTATAAAGCTAAAGAGTTTGTTTGTTTGTTTGTTTGTTTGTTTGTTTGAACGCGCTAATCTCAGGAACTACTGGTTCGAATTGAAAAATTCTTTTTGTGTTGAATAGTCCATTTATTGAGGAAGGCTATAGGCTATATAACATCACGCTATGACTAATAAGAGTGGAACAGTCGCTAATTAACGCGGGTGAAACCGCAGGGCACAGCTAGTTAAAAGATAAACTATTATAGGTAGACGTGAGCACTTCAACTTCAAACATTGGAATTCCCTATTTTTTTTATTTATTATTTATAGGCAAGTATTTAACCGCGATCTCGCCTGATGGTAAGCGATGATGCGGCCTAGGATGTAGCATACTTGTCTAGATAATGCCTGTTCACCCTTGCCTTAAAAATGTCCAGGTTGTACGTTTCAGGAAACAGATCTGCAGGAAGGGAGTTCCACTCCTTAGCTGTCCGTGCGTATAGGCGGTATGTTGACAGCATAAGGGTGTGATCTCAGTCCGCGTCTAGTGCCCCGAAGATGAAAAGAAGAAGGTAAAAATTATTGATAAGAATATTATAATATTAGAAATTAGTATAATAAATAAAGATATGAATGTAATTAAAATAATTATTTATATTAAAAAAATTAAACTTTTTGATTGGAAATCAAATATACTAAATATATTATATAAATAATTAATTTCCTCATCAATAAATAGAAATATAAAGAAATAATCAAACTACATCTACAAAATGTCAATATCATGCTGCTGCTTCAAATCCAAAATGATGATTTTTAGAAAAATTATTATTAATATGTCGAATAAAGCAAATTAATAAAAATATTGTTTCAATTATAACGTGAATTCCATGAAAACATGTAGCTATTAAAAAAAGTTCGTTTAATTCCATCGCACACTCCCCGAAGTGTACATACGATAAAAGCCGTATAGGTATGCTATGAATAAGCAAATGATACAAAGGTTGGTGATAGGGCTTGAACACGATATGAGAAAACTGTAAAAAGTAAGCTTCATACAAATGCGCTCGAGCAACGCGCACGTAGACAACCTCTCACCTCGGACCATCTCGAACCAGTCCGAGCGCAGCCGTTGCGAGATTCCGTGTCCGTGAAAGGATCTATGTGTGCGTGCCTAAGCGCGGTATGTTTTAGGTCCTTACCTATGAAATTGATGTTTTGTATGGAAATTTTTAATAAAATTATATTTTTCATACTAACGTTTTTTTAATTTTCTTAGCATCTATTTATGTTAACACTATAAAAATTTAAGGTTAGTGTGTTTGTTTCACTAGCTAAAAAAATTTGACCATAAAGACACAAAATGAATAATCATTGTCATTACGGAAGCCTAAATAATACAGTCCTTATTAAAGGTCCTTATTAATAATATTAACAACCGGTGTTGACTTTTAGAAGTAATACACTTATTAATAAGTGAGAAAAAAAACGTCAATTTTTTTGTAGGATCTAGGACCTTGTAGGATCTCCTCGTTTTGTGCCTTAAACCAAGTCCACTTGGCTAGCTACCACCATCGTATGTAAATATGTCGCTAATATGTATTCCGACAAGGTAAGCTAGCCAATTTCTCAGAGGTTGAGGATTCCGCGCAAGGTGCGCGTGCATTTTGTAGCGACAGACATTAGTGTCACGATTTCTAAATTAGCATCTGTTATCGCGATTGATGTTAACCACACGTTCGAATTGTGATACAAAGTACTTGTCTTACTACGTATTTACTACAATGCAATCGACAAACGTCGACGGCACCGTCATAGTTAACAATTATATCATATAAATCACCTTTTGCCAATCACGATCCAATCACGAGTGCTATCGAAAATGTAAGTGAAACCGATTGCACCACTTAACCTTTGGAGGTCGCAGTCTATTTGTTGGAAGACAATAGTGACGCAAGAGCAAGTCGGTCACAATCCCCCCTTTCCCCCTTCGTGCCTTCAATGCTCTAATGCGCGTAACATCGGGGTATTGCCAGTCATGCGAGATCGTGCTCTATGTACTCCAGATTTGTTGATTATGGAGCCGTCTATTATGTCAATCGATTGTTGTTTGTCGATTAGCGATCGATTTTCCATGTTTCATAGCCCATTTGTATTATGTGGAACATTTGTTGTTCTAAATTATCTGATGGAGCAAATGCTTAAATAACGCTTTACTTAACGTGAAAAATACGTAAAACCACTCATCAATATACATTTAATGAACTGTAAAATGGCGTGTGTAATATTAAAAATTCATAATTATTTAAAAATCAATCTATGTAAAATTTTCATTGCCGAGAGGAACAAGCAAAAAAACTTTGCAAGGCATTTTCGTTTCCCTCATTCTTTCACAGCGTCAAATTACTAGTACACCTATTCCTATCATTGCCGGACATTCTTATCGAAGAAGTCCCATCATTACTCGTGCAATCATGATTTAAGTGTAAAGTATTCAACTATCAAAAGACGATTTAGTCACATTCGACAGAGTCGATCACAGAACCTCCCTAACAACTTCCTCGTGTGATATCTCTGGAAATATCCCGTTGGATGTAAATTACAGGGAAGCTTTTCTCGCACTACGGTGTCAATTTGCTGTTTTATTGACAATTTCCTAGCACAAGCACACGCCGAGGCATTCGCATGGCAGTGACGAAACACTTCTACGGGGGTTTCATACAAATTAATTTAATTATTTGAGTTCAAACACACAATCATCACACAAATATTTGCCCAAGCAAAATTCATACAATATTGATCATCCAATTAAAACGACTGTCTGTTTTGTTTTGTCACTCGAGAGGTTACGTGTTTTGTTTTAATTCTTTGTCATTTATTGTCTTTGTCAACATTGACATATTAATAATTCACATCTGGACAAGAGCCATCCGCCTTAGATGCTAGTGTTAATAAAGTAAATAGCCTATATACTGCCCCACTGTTATGCAAAGGCTTTCATCATTAAAATCGAGTCAGAAATCAGAGAATTTAATAAAGTTAACAAAAATATTCACTATCGCACAACTAAATAATATGCGACTTATAATGCTGACCATAAAATCAACATTGTTTGTCCACTGAGAAAAACAACCAAGATACTAAAGACTATATGTATGATAATATCGTTTTAGTAACGCCGATCGATCAGAATGATTGATCCTAACAATGTAGAGCCATCTTGAAACTAGCCACGTGTTGTATTGCTAAGCGCGATTGCATCTGAAGTATTTCAAGGATCTGCCAACAGAAAATCTTGTATGCCGATTTCGGAAGCTCCAATATCGTTATCACTACCGTTTTTTGTAGCTTAGCCTACACAAGTCGACAGGTGCGTACGAATATTGAAGTTAATCAAAAAGCTTCTTATTCGACCGAGCATCCCTCATAAATTTGCAAGTGGTTTGTAGGTTCCAGCACCACTACACGAGTGCCACTAGCAACCATCATCGGCATCTCAACCATATTTTAACAACAAATCAGAACGCACACAGGTAATTCATTCTATCCTCGTAAGACGTAAGTGTCTTATGCCAGTTTTCCCCAACGACCCTTAAGTTTTTGGAAATCCGTAAGTAATGACTTAAAGACTTCGTATTGACCTATCATGTTAAGTGGTGGTTTAACTACGTGACCGTCACCTAACATCACTTAGGGGTTACCTAAAATATACGGGTCGTTGGCGAAAACGGGCATAAGATGAGTTGCCTATAGAACGTATAGTCGGATCCATATATACCAGATAGACAGTCGGAGCTGTTAAGCGGCTCACTTCTCGTTGGACAAAACACATTTCTTGCAGATCAGTGACAAGCCGGTGATGATGACAAACTCCTTTCTCTATTTCTCGGGTACGTGGAGTCGCTATAGCGGCAGCTGTTGAGCGAGTAATATTGTCCTGCATTGCTATGTTCCGGGTTCAAGGGTATGATCCCGTAAATTACTGGGTAAAGAGGCATAATTGCCGAGGCGGCCGGCGGCCGGTGCGTGATTCAAGGCGAACCACTACGCTTTGTGTGTATGCTCTGAGGTAACCGGTTAAACCTTTTGTGTTTTGGTACTCAACACTACACACCAGGAAACGAGCTATTGATATAGTTTTTGTTTGTATCATCTTGCAAGCGGGGATGTGCTTGGTCTTCATCTCACCTGATTCCCTTGGAATTTTCAACTGAAGGACTGGCTATCTTTTCCCTATCAGAATACCCACCCTTATGCTACTGGAATGGTTTTGATGTTGTTGTTAAATAAGACAGAAGTAACTAACAATGCAGAATCCGTACAATTCCTGGTAATAGGGCTTGTTCGAATTCTTACTAAGCCGAGTATTAGAATAATTATTACTAACAGGATTATTACCATGTTTTTGTTGTGTGTAAGGGATCCGATATTTCGGCACAGTTGCATGTATATTATGTACTGAACTGAATCAAACCCTCTGGTTCTGAGTAGTCCCTAATCAAGAATATCATTACTAACAGTAATTCTTGAGCCTAACCAAAATCTAACTCGAACAAAACAAATCATATGTAAGGAACGTACTTGCTTTCACATCTAAACATGTTTTAACAATTGCCCGCTGCCAATTTAATAGAAATCGCACTTTCGTCGTTACGAATTCGGTTCGCGGCTAAATGAGCAATCTAATACTAAATGAAGTAATAATTGACGCGGACCCAAGCGCATAAAGGCGCAGAGAAACGCGCCTCTGGAGAGTAATGTGTCGATACTAGTATACTAGTGCTGCGACGAACTCTTTTAAAGTAATACAATTACTGTATATAACTATATTTTTTTTGGCAATGCTCATTATAAGATATCGCCTTGTTGAAATTCGAATACGGAGATTTCATTTAGTTTTTCAAGTTAGATATTTTTCTCGGAACCTACTCGGATTTGGCACAACGTGGTATTTATGTCAATAACGATGACTTTATTTTAATAGTGGAAACCTAGCATTGGGTCAGTATAAGTATAGTCTAAGAGACACATAGATGGATATACAGGATGGGATTGGATGAGCCGGGCACAGGATCGGCAGGAATGGAAGAAGAGGGAAGAGGCCTACATCCAAGATTGGATCTCGAAGAGGCCACCATAATGATGATGATGATGATTTATCTTTTAAAAAATATTCATTTAATAGCTTACTTAGAACCCCAAAGAGTGAATCTTATTATAGAGTAAATGTGAAAATAAACTTTTCATATTTATAATTCTGTTATAATTAGGGAAAAGCGGTAAAACTGATGGAGTAATAGAGCGGGCGTCATGGTTTTATAGACTTTCCACCCATAACAAACTGTCACGGAATATTTTAAAGTCAACGATGTTTACTCTTCTACTAACAACCGCATAAATTTTTCATTACGGCTATTTTAGCTAGAAATGGGTGTATGGGTAAAACAGTGAGAAACAATTAAATTAGCATAATTGTTATAAGCTTATCAGACTTATATAAAACCTTTTATTACAAAACCTGGACTACATTTCAACTTGCTTTGCAACTGATGCTATCTCTATCTGTCTTCTTACTACTAAAGCAGCACAAGTTCCTAACAACAACAGGGATAAAGAGCGGACGAAATCACGATATTTCCAGTAAATGATGTCAATTTTCTAGAAAAAGAAAACATTTGTAATGTTGACATAGCGGGCTGCTATTTCAATGCTTAGCCAAATTCAAAAGACAATGGGAATTAGAATTTCTCTGTTTGGAACTTTGGAAGCCGTGTCGCTACACTATCTCGTATTAGCAAGCGACGCCGCCGGCGCACGCGACATCAGAAATACGTCAGTAGAAATAGGTAAGTGGCACGATCCTCGCCGCACCGCCGACGAACAAGTGCCAAAGAAAGTGATTACTGCACGCACCACTGTTAATGTCTTTATTAGTGGCTTTAAAATGATTCGTTAAGAAATCGGTCGGATATTGTAAAGCACTCTTGGGAATGCCATTAAAATCACGGCGAAAGTCGTGAACGCTTAGTAACCCATGATCCAAGACACATGATCCAAAAACCAGCAAAAAAAAAAAACGTTTGTTGTATGGGAGCTCCCTTAAATAATAATTTTACTCTGTTTTTTAGTATTTGTTGTTATAGCGGCAACAGAAATACATCATCTGTGAAAATTTCAACTGTCTAACTATCACGGCTCATAAGATTCAGCCTGGTGACAGACGGACAGACAGACAGACAGACGGACGGACTTACGGATCAATCAACTCGCCGAAATTAATCAACACTATCTACATTTTACTATATGTATTTTGCGTAAAATTATATGGAAATAATCATACATATAGCTTGCCTAATTCTTAACTGATCTTTTAATATTTGTAAAAATATTAAGATCGGATGTTGATGACGTAGTTGTCGACATTGAATAGGGCTCCTTTAGCTTATAAAGTAAAATGTAGATAGTGTTGATTAATTTCGGCGAGTTGGATTGAGCCACGATAGCATAGTTGGTAGTGCACCTGACCCGGCATGGCATGGGGTGCGGGTTCAAATCCCGCTCGTGGAATTTTTCAACACTTTGTCTTTTTTTAATTGTTTCGCAACAGTATTTGCGTAAAATTATATGTAAATAATCATACGTGTAATTAGTTCTAAATAAAGCTAATTATACATAATGGTAGCAAACCATGTTGAAAGATTAAAGGTCTGACCTTGCCATTGCAAGTTTGTGTTACAGCTGAATAGAAATACATACATACAAAAGTTGAATAATACTTTGTACTCAGTGACTAATTAGGTACAAAATCTCAGAAACTATAAAGCTTAAAAACTTGATTTTAGACAGGTCGATTCACAACAGACTACCGTTATGAAATATTTTTTAAACTGAACGCCCATCTGTGATAAAGTGCGGAACAAACAATACCCCCTAAGAAAATCTCAAGATATTTTTAAATGTGTTCTTGAACAATTTGAACTAGGTTTTAATAGAGATACAAGACAACGCAATCAATTAGTTTATACAAAGTGGTATTGGTACTAATAAAAATATTTGCCTGATTGCTTATCGGCTTAACTATGTGTGGACGCGGTGGTTGGCCTGCGATAGACGTTATCAAATTATCAGATTCGGTCACAGGAATTCCTTTTATTTCAAAATCAATATTTTGACCTCTTCACACTTAAGTCATAATGAGAAACTGAAAACAGATCAGGAAACTTTTCTGAGCGAAGTAGGTAGGTATATAATTATGACAATAGTACGTATATGTACCTAACCTATATAGTTTTCGAAAAAACTATTCCAAAATGAAATGACACATCTATCAAGTAAGAGCACCCGTTACCCGTGGTCCCGGTTGACCCATTACCGGGTCCATGGGTAATTTTAATTACCCGTGGTTCCATGTAGGGCATGAATCTCGGAATCTCGGAATATCGCAATCTCAGAATCTCGGAACGCGATTTCCTATATTAAAATTACGATACTGAGTGATCCAATATCGTAATATCGGAATCAGACAAAAATTCTTATTTGAGTTATAAATAAAGCTTTTGAACGCGCCACATTTGTCACAGGTTACGGACTAGTCATAAACTTAAATAAAAACGTAGGTACCTAGTCTCATTTTGAATAAATGTTGTTGATTTGCTTGCATATTCCAAAATTTAAGAAGTATTATTAATGTTGATACTGAGTTAGTTTAAATAGTTATAAGTATTGGAACATATTACAAAAAAACGTGCGTATAAAAAATAAACATACCTACCTAGCTTTACTTTGAATAATTGTTGTTGATTTTGCTAGCATATTGTGAAATCAATAAGAAGTATTCATAATGTTGATTTTGAGTTAGTTTAAATTGTAATAAATAAGTATATGATAATAATAAGAAATCTGTGATTTAGTCTTAATAATACCGATACTGCAACTAACAATGGTACCAAATTAAAGAACTTGATTTAAAAAAAATATTTTAATGTAAGTATCCAATCCAACATTACGACCAATATGTAATTTTTATAACGAATATTTGCAATTCAGATATTTAATATCGGAATTCCTTCTTATTGAGATCCAATATCGAAAATCAGTATCGGAATTGAAAACTCTCCGATATTACATGCCCTAGTTCCATGGCACTAGGCTTACATTTGGATGAATATTTCGAATTACCCTTTTACAAACAACTCGTAAAAAATTATTTGGGAAAATAATATAATAGTACGTTATCTGTCAGAAATAAAATTACAAAAACTTTACAGTTAGACTTTACAGTGATTCGTTAGGTTAGGTTAGCTTAATTCATAAGAACCAAGTGACAATTGAAAAAAAACATGAATCTATTTTATAGCTAAAGGTGCTAACACAACAAGCAAAAACAATGGAAGATGAAAGTGCAAACAGTACTAAAGAACACATAGCTAATGAAGTGAAAATCCTACACGAATGGTTCTGCGAAATATTAGTCACTACTAACAAATCTACCAGTTTTCGAAACTGCATTCGGGCCATATGGCAAAGGAAATAATAAAGTAAAAGGTAATAAAACGAATTATAATTGCGGTAATGTTAACGCAAAGTTCAAGTTCACAAAGTAAATTAAGTTAAACAACAGTCAGTGGAGGATAATTCAATAGGTCAACAGATGCCCTTTCGGATACTCGTTGCAAAAATCATGTTGAAGTATATGTGGTTAATGCGAAGATAATGTAGAGAGCAGATGCTAGGGGACACACAATATCAGCTGTTCTTTCAAGATTGTGGACAATGGAAGATCAACCGTATCTGTATTATTTTCTATAATCACAATAATTATCATGGGCTTTAATCGATACTTACGAATTCACATTCTATACAATTAATCGATAATTATTAAAGATCTGTTAAAATAATTGGTATCTTTGAATCCATTTAATTGGCTAACAAGCTTATCCACTTGCGTTTGTAAAATGTTCTCATCGTTAATTTCAAAATGGAAGAAATTGAGTATAAAATTTTTGTTGCAAAATTTTATGATGGGAATTCTTGCGTGATGAACAAAACAACGGACAGACTTAATAACAGAGTTGAGTAAGATGGCTTTGAAGAAGTTGGGGAAGTAAATGAGCAACGACAAAACAAAATTAAGCGCGTGTACCAACAACAAAGCAACTATGTTTAATTAGACGAAACATTTGTTATTTCTGAAATAAAAAGTGACAAGATATCACCTATTTGTATAGAGAATTAATGATATTTAATAGAAATCTGAATTATCGAGGCCGAGCTATCATTGTTAACTTATCGTGTCGATTACAGGGCGCACAGATAAACTGATAATGAAATGAACACATAACATAGTACTATACACGCAAACATTGCGGCAGCGCAGAACAGCAATACACCATGTGACAACCTTTACTAATCACGATTTATATACGTCAGCACTATACTTTAAGGATTCTTTATAAGTAATGGCTCCACATGAACTGGGTCTCAACTCTGCTGTTTTAAAACGTACACAATCGTGTGTCGGTGGCAATGACAATTTTCTCGTTGTCCTAATGTCAAAATCAAGGCTACTGACACACTATTGAGAGGTTATTGAATTACCAGCGCTAGGCCCAAGTTATTGAACATCAAACAAAAACACACTAACCAACTTCAACATCCGCAAGTCCAGATGAGAGCAGGAGCACACAAATGCGTCGGTACAGACAAAAGCTTATTAAACTAGTTCTAATTGAACCATTAAGCGTCCACAGCACACGCACTCACTTTTGCCGAACTAATAATTGCTGGGGAGCATTCGAAACACGAGACGAGAGTTTGTTTTTATGTTCCGCCACGCGTCGCTCAGGTAGGTGGCTGTGTTCAACGATCGTAGCACTTGTTCACAACACCATTCAATTCGTTATTCGTAATTCAATGTTCGTTAGTATATTGTTTGGGAATATTTCAAATCACACGGACTTCGACAAGGTATTTATTACGCTAAAACTTCGGGACAAAACGGTGACGGCGCGTGTGATATTGTCAGCGTCTGGCGCGGCACTGGTGGCTTGGTGGTGGCGAGAAATCGAGAATTAGTCGAGCCGGCTCGCGGGCGCCGCGCGGTATGACGTGCCTCTCGCTCGGGCACAAAATAGCGCCGCGCGGCCGTATACTTAATTTGTGGCTCGGGGCAGCCGCGCCGCAGCCGCAGCCGCACCGCAGGCAAGGCCCGGCCACAGGTGATTTGCGCTACGACCTCACGCGCACCGGCCACCTCTTTTTTGTCAAATCCAGATGGATTTCGAATCACACGATCAGATTTGAAGTCACAATACATCCGGTTCGGGGATACTTTTTATTTGGCTTGCATTTAACACTTTCGAAATCGTAGTCCTCCAAAATAGTTTGTTTGATTGAACATGTAGAACAATACAACACGTTTTGAAATTACAATTTAGCTGATTGAATGTAAGTAGTTATAGCGAATATTTATGAAAAAAACTATGATATAAAAACACTTGTGTTAACAATGAATCATGCTGTTCATACTGAAAATAAGCAATCTAGAAAAATGTTATGTGAGTGACTGGCCGCCGGCGGGCGCCGCTACGTACGGCAATGGTAATGACTACAATTCCAACTGTTATTATTATATTTAGACATAATATTCCATCCATATGATTACTTGTTTCAAAATGCGATAGCAATTGCTTTTTTTTTCAACGTATTAAGTTCACGTCTATCCCTAAAAAAGTATTGTCTTAAAGTCTTAAAGTTTTAAATGATCATTGTCTGTTGTATAGGCATTCCGTACTTTCGTACGGAATTGATTAGAAGAAAATAAACATCGTAAACTAGGATTAATTGTCCACAAAGAATAATACTGCAGATTGTTAGAAGCACCAAAGAAGAAGTGGTGTTCCAACCAATTACTTGTGTAAAATTATTGAAATACACGCAATATTTAAATAATTTCAGATTTCACAAATACCCAGGTATCAATAATCTCTTGCACAACAGTCCTACAAAACAAAATCTTTCCACTGTCAAATCTTTCAAGATACGAAACAATACCAGAGCAATCTTAGCATGTGACTCTGATTCATGAATAGGATTTGCCGAGATAATGGAAGGAGATTTGATGTTACGTAATGAAAATTATAATATGTTATGTCTTACAGGTAAGCAAAGTGCCTTCATCTCACCTGAAGTGACGGTAAAGCCAATGGTGGAAGCGCACTTCAAACGGGATCTCCAACTACTGAGGCACTGGCTATCTTATCTCTAGCTGCCGGAACACAACACGCTACAAACACTGATGATATGGCAACATATTTAGATAAGATGGTGGTAGCTAAGCTAGCCCGGCGGACAAACAAGCCTACCACCAACCAAACCACCACCATACATATTATTATTATAACCTGCTTGGAGTACTATGAAGAATTTATGTTAATGTAAAATTGGTTTCATTATCGAGTGGTATTATAAAACTGTACAAAAAGGGCGTTGTTAGCCAATTAAGGATAAAGCTTAAGGGGTGAAATATTCTTTATTAATTTAAGTCACTGTGCCATGAGTTCCAAAGTCTACGGTAACAAAGTTAAAAGGTTTAAAGTTTAACCTTTATAATACATTTTCCACAAACTGATTTTTGGCGCTTTAGTAGTCTTCGCATTTCACCGACGACGTGTCGAAATGACCAGATTCCTCCACGCGTAAGGATACGCAGTTCTTGTAGCTTACTGTTGAAATGCTTAGAATAGAACAGGAGCTATAGTTTAAATTAAATTTAAATTGTTATGTTTACGACAAAATTGGCCATTGAGCCATTACCCAATTATTAAAAATGGAAGAAAACCGGCGTTGTTACCCTAAGTTTGTTATTTATCTTTGTATCCTTATCTTATTGTTCGCCGTTATAAATGCTTCTTCAAGGGGTCCATCAAGAGCATTCACTAAACAATGCCACGAAGCTACTATTTCGATTTTGACAGTTTCCGCAATAACTTTTTGCTAACCATCGCATCGCAACAAACAATTATTATTGTTATTTGTGATCGTTTTATCAATTGCAAGCAAACGCCTGTGTTATAATTCAATCTTTTATTTAAAATTTCTTGTGACATATTAAGTTAAAAACTTTTGAATATGAAACAATGATCAAAATCAAATAGGTCTTATGGATAATGCAATAATTATGTAATAAGTTGCATGGAAATGCATATGAATAAATAACAGATGGTGTAAAACATCTTAAAGTCAGTTTTAATTAATCGGGACGACAAAACCTTTATATTTTGGTACAAATGACGAATAGAAAATATAAACGCAATTAGCACTTAAAAATAAAAAAAATAAATTATATATGAACGTATTATTTTATTTTTTTAATTTCTGTAATGATGAATCTGCATAGCCGCTCTATTATTGATGATATGATGATTGATGATGATATAGATGGCACTGCTGCCGCTAAAAAGCAGTCAAAATCAAAGCAGTGAAAAAATTCAGTGCTTACGTCAGTCTTCCCGGTAGCATAATAGTCAGTGCAGCCGCCCGGATTGCGGAAGACCCAGGTTCGATTCCTGGCTGGGTCGGGTAGGCATTTAATTTTTCCACTGTATTTTTATAATTATTCAATAACTGTGTATGCAACTCTAATACGAGTACCATACCATTCGTATATGTAATTACAGTTACACCGCCAAAGTTTTTTCAGGATATACCTACATGTCAATATACTGCCAATTGTTTCTACATTACAGAAGTGCCTATACATTACAAAATACTGTCAGATGTTTTTACAATCTGGAAGTGGTTTATGCATTACAGTATGTTGTAACTTGTAAATGAGTGATCCGTCATTAGCCGGTGTAACATGAAGCTCGGTGCGAGCGGTCGGTGACCGAGGTTTCGGCACTTTTTGCGCCGATCGCGATTCGTGACAGGTCGATGCGAACAGAAATAATTGATTCTGAGAACAAACAACGTCGGGCTGCAGAGTGGGCGGACCGCTTAAGGAACCTACCAACGAAGAAATCGATATAAAAATCAAGGAAAGGTCAATGTAATATATGCAATATGGTTATACAAAAGTTTTACGGAAATATTGTTGTGAACAAATTACAGTTCGATGAAGTGGTAAAGACTGCTCGTAGAACTTTTGTGTGTTAATCTATTTCAATTTTGATACTTGGAATTAAAATAAAATTGTTCATTAACAATTCAATTTTCTTGTGATTTTTATAACAATTTTACAGTCAATTTATTTTAAGTTTATGATTTAGTTGAAGGTTTTAAGATAGTTTAGATAGGTATATATTATTTATTCCGAATTTTAATAGTTCACTGCATTATGAGTAGTGATAAAACCATGTATACAATCAAAGAATAAAACTATATACTTACGTTCTGTGTAAACAGTTCGAACTCTTGACATATTTTCATAATGATAAATTATTACGACAATATAAGCATCGGCACGCACATCGCACACGTCTTTACAATTTCGACGACACATTAAACATTTTAATAAAGACTAAAACTATATTTATACTAGTTGACCGGCGGACTTCGTGCCGCTTTGACAGTTTCCATGACCACAAAACAAACAAATTATTCGTCCGCTTAAGAACACCCGTATCCCATGATGGAGCCCTATAGCAGCGCCACCTACCGGGTCCAATTGTAAATCTAAACTATTCTCGAATTCACTTGAACACACACAGAAAATTTCATCCAAATCGGTCCAGCCTTTTAGAAGGGGTTCAATAACATACACACGCACAGAAGATTTATATATAAAGATGATTTAATGTAAGAGCGACAACTTTTTGCTGAATTTACAGAGAATTGTAGTATATATAATCACAAATAACGTAATATACATTATTTGTGATTCGAGAGGGATTCGAACCCGCACCCCATGAAATGCCGGGTCAGGTGCACTGCCAACTATGCTATCGTGGCTCGAATATCGGGGTTCGAATCCCGCTCGTAGGAATTTTTTGAACACTTTGACCTTTTTTCAAAAAATATAATTTTTTGTCTAAAAAACTAGTCATAATTTCCACTACTTTGTTAAGTTTTATATTTATAACACCTATCAATAATGTTTCAATAACTTTGATGGACATTCTTAGTTCCTATTATCTTTTCTATTTAATCGAGTTACCGTCCTTTTAGGTTTAAAACCTTTAAGAAGAGAAGTACTTCTATCGCTATCTTTGTGGCTCCACTGCGTCCTGAAGTGCCGTTGTCTGAAAATCAACCTCCTTTGAACTTGTTCTGCTTGCAGGAGCCAATGTGCGCTCCTCCGACAAAGTGGCCAGCACGTCCGCTGACTCGTCCAAGGGACCGGCATCAGTAATACTACCACATGTCTTGGTCACTTGATCTTATCCTATCTTATCTTAGTGGAGCCTTCTGGGGTTTCCCTCTCCTACGACCACTTTGACCCATCGGGATCCTTTGTGCAACCATATCCCTTTACTCTTTTTCTTCTGTAAATGTGGATATCATAAGCAACGTCTTTGAGAGCAAAGAGCATGAACTCTTTTGGTTTTGAATAGGCCGATCTCAGGAGTCCCATTCTTTTCTGCATTCTGAATTTCGGCAAAAGCTGAATGAGCTCGTAGATCGTGCTCAGTGGTATACACTTGGAGAGTGGACTAATATACGATGATGATGATGATAATGATAATCTGTTTAATATGGTAAGTAGTAATAATTCAAAAAAATAATATAAAAATTAAAATTAATAAAATATAATATTGTCAATATATTTCTTATGAAAACTATTACAAATTAGGATAGTGACACAAATCAGCGCTAAACAAAACAATAATTCAGAATAAATTCAACACATTTGTGTAAATGACTAACGGTATTTATATTTCTAATATGTTAAAAAGTCTTCTTTTCTGTTCTGAATTAGCCGTCTGCAATAATTAGTCGACGCAACAGTTACATAACGACAATCGTTTCCATATAATATGTATTCCATCTACGATTATATGACTAGTACAGCTTCAGTTACCATGGTCTGATGCAATGCCGCATTCGTTTACACTTCCTACATTAATTAACGGTGATTATGAAATAAAAGCAAACAGATGGCATATTGTACATAACTATGTACAATAACTTTTAAAAAATCTAAATGTAAGACAAACTATTGCTTTTCTTCTTATTTTTTATTGAACTGTGTCAAATATTCAAATACACTTTTTTAAAAGTAAAAATACAGAATTAGCAAAAAGGTAAAAAACTTAAAAAAAGGTCTGTTAGTCGCCAACATGGCCCCGGACGGTGTAAAACTAAGTGGCGGCGGCTACCAACAAAGCAAATCCAGTTCCACCACCTATTGGAAATTTGCCCAGTGTCCAAATGGCTCATCATGAACGTCCTTTTACATTTGTTGAACTTGATTATTTTGGCCCGGTAGTTGTCACCACTGGTCGAAGGACAGCTAAAAGATGGATCGCTCTATTTACATGCCTTACTGTTAGAGCCGTCCACCTCGAGATTGTAGAGAATCTTACATCTGATTCTGCAATAATGGCTTTGCGACGTTTCATCGCCCGATCGTTTGTGGGCGCCGCTAAAATACTGCCTAAAATCTAGGAATTTGCCAGCATTAAGAAAATCCAATGGAAGTTCATACCACCCTCTGCGCCTTTTACGGGAAGATGTTGGGAGAGACCAATGAAAACCGTCAAAAAAGTCCTTAAGGTGACACTTCTCGAGAAGTCCCCTAGAGAAGTAGTGCTGGCTACCTTACTGGCTGAAGCGGAAGCCATAGTGAATTCCAGGCCACTGACTCATGTCGGCGTAGAAAAAGATTCCGTCGCGGCATTTACACCATTTTCGTTCTTAATTGGGACTGCATCAAATTATTTACAGACCCAAAAATGTGTATGTGTATATGTGTGTAAGTGCATTTAAATATTTGACACAGTTCAATAAAAAATAAAAAAGAGCAATAGTTTATTAGTCACAGAATTAGCAAAAAGATAAAAAACTTAAAAAAGGTCTGTTGGTCGCCAACACTAATCATTTTAATTTTTTTGTATGATCAGCTTAGTAAGAATCTAAGGCTACCATGCTTAAATAATTCGTGGAATTATATTTATGTCACATATGGTAGATATTTCAGTCAGCTCTTGGCCTACATTTCGTCAAAACTAAAGAAGTAGCCCAACGTCAAACACCTTTGTGTCAGAGTTCAAAACAACAACAATTACTGTGACGTTCGGTAATTTCCTCTAATTGGCTCGATTAAATCACCTTCCTGCTGCAAACCTAACAAAACTTTAATGATCGCTAAATAAAGTCCAAAATTCATTGTAGGTTTCGTTTAAGAACTAGGACTTCGCATCTTGACACTTTGGCAAAAACAAGACAACGACCGAACGTCCAAAATACTACCCATTGTTCCAAACACCGCAGCATAAAGTTCGTATTTGTTCAAAAATTGTTTTACGAGTGCAATAAAAACCTGGTAACGCTTGGATATGGGCACACCGACCGAGGTCATCGCCACAAAACTCTAACTTCTGCACACGATAATTTGTGAACAAGTATAATTTAATAATTTAAGAAAATTGATGCGGTACCTTTAGAAATCGTGATTGTGAAAGTTATCAAAAATCATTCATTCTAAACAAAACGTATATTCATATTTGTTGAGTTTACAGTACGTTACATAGGGTACTTTTCATACTGACTAATATCAATATAATACTAACGCAAGCATAAAAAAACAGAAGGGTAAGCTTACCATGATCTCTGCTCTGAATTTACTGCTCCTATGGAAGATACTGATTTGTTAATATTAACTATAACCACGCAATAGTTATTCCATATCCTACTCTTATACCTATCTATTCCTTTGTCAAATTAAGCATAGCTTGTTCTATGTATTTTATTAAACCATATACAAAAGGTGTAAAATGACTCAAGAACTTATAATGCTTAATGCTTATTTTTTTGACAAACAGAGCCTGGCTTGGTGGATTTTGCAACCAAGAGATTATTATATTAGTTAGATAATTTATTTACAGAAAAATAAATAAATTAAAAAATAATGTAATGTAATTTGTATTTATAAAAAAATTGTGGAAACAACTTTTTTGTAATTTTTACCTTTAGATAGATAATAACATAAAAACCATTGCTAGCTTTTTTGGGGTCGATGAAGAATAAATATAAAAAGTGAAAAATAGTGGAAAGGGAAAAGTGCAAGGGAATAAAGTAATGCAATTCCCATGAATGCCCTTTTGGCGCTTAAGCAGTTTTCCCTTTCCACCGACAATTGAGTAATGAGTATGGTGCGCCGCAAATTAAGCATAAGATTTCCAAAGAATTGCGAGAGATCATGGTAGGTGTGACGTCCGGTACGGGAATGCACACGAATGCGCATCCAGTTTTACCATTTAAGCCAGCTTGCGTGACCAAACCGCTCGGCCCGACTCATTAACATGACGTGATTGTGACTGTCGGCGCATGTATTTCTCAATTAGATTTTTATGGTGAAGTTTGAAGTTTTACTTTTACTTTACAATGTTTTATTGAACTAGATAATGGTTTTCATTTCGTTCGTTCTTTAAATCAACTTTTACTTGTGTGTTAAATTGCTGGACGGTTTGCATTCCTGCTGCATTGGCCGGCGAGCTTGTAAACCAAATCTTCATTAATTGGATCTGCAACGCTTTCTGGCGCAGCGATGGACATGAATCAATCCGGACAGAACTATGACCAAAGAAAGTAATGTTCTTAGTCTCGTCTCGTAGTTACTTCACTAAAAAATATGGTCGTGCAGACTTTAAAGAGCACAGACCATTTGTATGATGGATTTACGACCGACAGCAGAACTCAGACAGTTGAAAGTGACAGAAATGGATTTAACAATAAAGAGCAAACGTCTGTTTGGAAACTTAGAACGACTTATAAATTATTGCAAAGATAAAATTAAATTTATTGATAGAACCGTGCAGAATTTTTTTCTACGCGTCATACTCGTAGATATTTTCAATATGTTATAGCAGAGACGAAGTTTATAATTCTATAATACCAAGAAAAAGGGTGTTTTAATCCCAAAAAACACAATGTGTCCTGTGAGCAAATTAGCTTTTAAGTAGGTGTTTCCATCCACAAATATTTGACTCTACCTTATGGCCAGAAGAAGCGAGCAAAGTTACGTCCACAGCTAGTGTATTTTAGCATCGTAGACATGGTCGCGAGACTAGCTCATTAGAGCAGCGTTTAATTGGCGTTTTCACTCGAGCACGTTCATCAGATGTTAGTAATGCTATAATTCGTCGGACACTTGATTTGTCGTACTTTCACGGAGTTTCGTTGGATACGTCGCCGCCTTCGCACGTCGCGTGAAATTCATTCGATTATCGCTATCTTTTCATTCCACTGGAATCTTTGATGAGCACAATTTTTCGAATAACATTCTTCATTAAATTAGTCTTGATTATAATTATTGCAATTATCATGCATAGTTGCTGTATTCGTTGCTAAGGCTGCAAATAGTAGTCATTTCCACGCATAAAAGAAAATTATATGAAGAAACAAAATAGAATTTTCTGCAAATTATGCAACTTCAACGAAGGCCTAATCATTCGCTATCCTACTTGTAGCTTTTTGAAACAAGTATTGATGTTCATAGCTTAGGATAAGCTTTGTGCTAGTGGCAGTGTAGCGATTTCTACAAAACACTGGATGGACTGCGTTTATCCATTATGTACGGTATGTGTTTAAATAAAATCCATAACGAAAGGAGGAGCGCTATGATAGAACGTTCTGACATCTTGGAAAGATAATAGATAGAATAACGGAAAGTTAACACATGTGGTCAAGGACTCCATTATAGCAAGGCGAGTTGACTAAATGTACTAAATAGGGCTCTCAAAGTCGGCAACGCATTCGCAGCTTCCCGAATGCTGCAGATGTCCATTGGCAGCGATGACCGCTTCCCATCGTGACCCTCGCCTGCTCTTTTACCGTCTTAAAAAGATACATTAAAGAAATCTTTTAAAAAGATCTCCCTCTCTCGTTTGTTTTCCAGTTACTATGACAATACTCAACCTTGCCACTAGCACGGTCTAGGCACGGACAAAGGACGCCATACGGGTTGACCACGTCATGATGCGCTGCCCATCCTTTTGTTTGTGACCATTGTCATCACACGTGACATAATATGCTTCGTTTGTTTGTTTGACAATAATTGGCTTTGAATAATATGAACGCGGATAGTCCAAAATTCCCTTAGTCAATATGACGCATTTGAATTTTATAATTGAGAATTACCTAAATTGCTTATTCTACTAGTAAAGCATACATACATTAGTTAATTTCAATAAACATCGTGTTAAGAACGACATACACCCTTTTTCATTCACAACAATTGTTCACTTTTATGTTCAATGTCATAAGCAGCTAAAGCAAACTAATTAGGGGCTCCCGTTGATTCTGGTAATAAATGCTAATAGAGGCTCTTAATTAAAACTATGAACAAATGATTCTAATGATGAAAACATATGGGAGCGGCTTATGAGCGGTTGCGTTTTATATGATATAATATGTACAACACCACTACTACAACATATTAGGTTGGGGAAAAAGTTTCTTCACACTTTTTGAGAAAATTCAAAACAGTTTTAATATAGTTTATCTACATTTAACTAAAGTATGTAGGTGTCATTTTGCTCGATAACTTTTGCCATCTTGTAGGTAGGGACATGATCCCTTTGCTATAGAAATTTTGGGGCTTCTGATCAAAATACCGCGACAAGTGGTTTTGTCAGTCCTCTCGTGATTTTAACCTGACACTGCCTAAAGAATTCTGAAGAGACCGAAACAGGTGGAAATCTGAAGGTGCAAGGTCAGGACTATATACGGCGGATGCATTAACACCTCTCAGCCAAACTCTCTTAATTTTTTTGAGTGGTTAAAGATGTGTGAGGTCTAGCGTTATCATGATGATGAAACCACATCCCTTCTGTTGATTAATTCAGGCCGCTTTCTCTTAACTTCTTGCTTTAATCTCATCAGTTGTTCGCAGTAGAGTTCAGAATCGATGGTCCTGCCTGGTGGTATCAGCTCATAATGAATAATGCCCTTCCAATCCCACCACACACACAGCTTCACCTTGTTGCCAGTTAACCCGGGTTTCGCCACAGTCTGTGAAGCCTGACCGGCCTTTGGCCACGACCTTTTTCGCACGTTGTTGTCGTACGTGATCCACTTTTCATCACCAGTTATCAGCTTCTTCAAAAATGGTTCGGTTTCATTACGTCGTAATAAAGAATCACAAATGAGTACACGGTTCATTAGGTTTCTTTCAGTGAGCTCGTGAGCCAAAACTGTTTTGTGGTCAATTCCCTCATTCATAATTTTAATCAGCATAAATTTAAAGAACATAATTGCTATACCTACGTCTACATAAAATTATGTACAAATCGACTTGAAATAGCACAAAGTCATACAGCACTAATAAAAACATTATTCAATAAACACTATTCAATAAATCACAAATAGTATTTAAACTGAATATTTGAACTTTTTTTTTAAATATATTATAATATAATATATAATCGTTTATTATCTCTTCACAATGTTGGCTTACATGCTACTTAAATTAGGGTACAGTGATGTTAGGTCAACCGCCGTTACGTTGTAAGAGACTGGTTGGTACCTGATGTGGGTTTTCGGAACCTATAATACAGGTCACCAGTGCCCTCCCGCAATAAGATTGCTGTGCCTCCTTACAAAAACTGAGTACATAGTGAACAGCAGTGTAGTAAAACATTATTTATGAGATTAAAATTAAACTTTGTAAAAGAAAAAGAGAATCAAAAAAGAAAAACAAACCAGCATTTACAAAATCAAAGATAAAAATAAAGTACCATAAATAAAAAATAAAAATAGGTTATGTGGTGTGTTAGTGTTAGAGTATGTGTGTATATTTTGTATTGGGGTCAACACCCAGTGTTATGTGTTGTGTTATTATGAATGTATGTAGGTATGTAGCAGTGTGCTACGTTTTAAAATTAATAATTAGCTAACAACCGCAGCGTTCGCCAACAGAATGCCTGCCCGTGTGTAGAGGCTGGAAACAGAATTCAGTTGCCTTGACCGGCCGCGCGGTTCACGATCGCTGCTCTGCGATCACAACCTCAGTCAAGTGCGGTACAGGAGCTATTTCTGGGAATCGAACTGTGATACAGCTTGACTTCCATTGAAATTAAGAAGTCATCTTGCAAGGCAAGGCACTAGGTATAACTAATTGTCTCTTTGGTTTTGTAGTTAATAGTAGTATTAGTCGGGTCCTCTTGGTCCGAGACTGAATGATCACGGACCCAAAGGTAACATATACACGCTCGTGACTATTTAACTAGTATTTCATATAGAGTTGTAGAGGTACCAGTGATCGACTCAAAAACCCAGAAACCGACACCAGTTCTCGTCGTCAAAATAATTATACAGAATTTCATTGAAATTTTACTGAATGCCACCTGACAGCAGTCGGTCTGTATTCAATTGGGGCTAAAATAAAAAATCATTTGGTGAAAAACATGGAAATATCTATACTAATATAATATTATAACGATTAAAGCTTTGTATTTTTGTATGTATGTATGTATGTTTGCAACGAATAAACTCAAAAACTACTGGACCGATTTAAAAAATTCTTTCACCATTAGAATGCTTCATTAGCACTGAGTAGTTATAGGCTATATTGAAAAAAAAATACGATACGAAGTCCGCCGGGTCAGCTAGTTTTTAATAATTATACCTGCATTCAATGGTTGCCAAAGTGAAAAATCAGTTGATGACCCCTATCTATACTAATATTATAAAGCTGAAGAGTTTGTTTGTTTGTTTGTTTGTTTGAACGCGCTAATCTCAGGAACTACTGGTTCGAATTGAAAAATTCTTTTTGTGTTGAATAGTCCATTTATTGAGGAAGGCTATAAGCTATATTACATCACGCTATGACTAATAGGTGTGGAACAGTCGCTAATTAACGCGGGTGAAACCGCAGGGCACAGCTAGTTTATTATAAGCTCGATCTTGAGGAGCTTGATGGCGTAGTCATTAACGAGCCCGGTCTGCGAGTGCTGAGGTTAAGCAACTTTCGCAGAGGCCGGTCATCGGATGGGTGACCAAAAATGTATCATCTCGAGCTCTTCCGTGCTTCGGAGCCGTTGGTCCCGGCTGCATTAGCAGACGTTAGGCCCGTTCTCCCTATACATTCATAGGAATGGCTCGTACCCCAGCAGTGGGAACATAAAAATGAGCTGATGATGATGATGATGATTTTTTATAATGAAAGGAATGTGTCAATCACTAGTTCATGTCGAGGACTGGTGCCACTACCCTACTTACCAGTTCAGTTTTCAGCTCGCGCCACGAAACCAGGTCAATGCTACTGGGAGGAACGTAGTCATCCTGCAACAAAAATAAAAGATATTTTTGTATTTTGTTTTTGGCCTATAACTCACCAATAAGTTTGTATGTGATTAGCTGAGGGTGGAAAAGAACATCACTCGGAATGCTCTACTACTACAGAACACAAGAATGCTACTAAATTTTATGTTATGGCAACAGAATTAGAAGTGATGGTAGTAGTTGCCAGGCGAGGCTGTCTTTAAGCCAGCCCTGATGGTAATCATAGTGTTGGAATATAGATTTATAAGAATATTATATCTATGGTTGTTACTGGCTGACATTTGGTTTGTTTAAAAAGAAATACATGTCTGGAACGAATTTGAATATTTTCAGACAGATGTCATGTAGTGAAAATATTCAGTCTATGAAAGTCTATTGATTTGATTACTTACTGTGATTTTACTAATGATGTTTAGATAAAGTATTAAATTATATGCATGTAATGTTTATTAAATTATGATCAAGTGAGTGTGAGAGTTTTTATTAATCAAATGGATCCCAATTCCAAGCCATAGAACAGAGGAAACCGCAAGGTTAAGGAGAATATTTCTACAACACAAAGTACTATAATATTTTCCCGCTGGAAAAAGAACCTGAGATCTTTGATCTGAGACCGGAAATATAACCACTAGACCTTGTAGTCTAATCGCCTTGTATCATCATCATCATGATTATCATCAGCCTTCCATGGGGTTAGATAAGGAGAACGGGCCATATACCACCACACAGATGATAAACTTTTGGTCACCCACTATACCTAGTTGCTTAACTTCAGCAATCGCAGACCGGGCGCGTTAAACACTGCGCCATCGAGCTTCTCAAGCCCTTGTATAACAGTAAGTAAGCAAGTAATACTTATGTCCAGATTGAATTTGTTCCTAGCTGGGTTCTGACAACGTCACTGTCAACATGTAGTTCTGTTTTTTGTTTCTTTCCGAATATCCCACGCTACACACGACTTTAAAGTTTATACTGACACCCCCTACCAACCGTCAGATTACAAAGTAGGTGTCAGAGAATCTTACGCAAGCACAAGGGACCATCTGCGTCAGGTCATAACGCCAGATTAGAACCCGCCGAAGCGCATTCTTCATCCGGTACTTTTAAGACTAGTGTCTCAAGCTAGTTGCCCCGTGGACACGTATAGTCTACTACCTAATATCCGGATAGGTTACCGAAGCTGTAAGCTCGCTCACTTCTCGTTGCACTAAGAGCACAACTCGCAATTCCACTGCTCGGGTCGTCAACTCTAAAGTCGACTACCAAATGTCCTCTTTGGTTCCTCCACTTCTCAGTACCCATCCAGGCACCTCGTCAGTTCCACAATCCTACACCTATCAGGGTCAGTGATAGGGACCTATTACGAACAATGAAATGTGACTCGAATTCAATTGAGTTATCGGAAGCGACTCTTCACTGCCGAGGCCAAGCCCCCCATTAACCAAACCCAAGGCGCGTGATAAGCACGACTGCCGTGTGTTATTAATTTCTTTGTTTGCGGAACCATCTGCCGCTTCACTTGATAAAGTACCTGCGTAACGTTTCATTGGTACCACTTCAGCGGTGCACAAAGGTTTTAACTTAGTAATCCAAGGTGATTCTCACGCTCGGTTTGTACACTACCCGTAGGTACAATTAAACAATCAAATAAAAATAACGTACTTAAATTATCAATATTATAGCATTTAATAAGGAGACTGCTGCGTTCGGACTGATCCGAGCTGTTCCGAGATTCCGTGAATTCGTGAGAGGTTGTCTATAGGTGGGTCTACGTCTAGACGAGCCGAACACGAGCGGAGCACGAGCCGAGCCAAAATTCGTGTAGTGTGGACCGACTTACGAGCCTCGAACGAGCACGCTTCGAGCGTTTGGCTCGTGCTCGATTGTACTCTGCCTATTGTCGGTTTTTTGACGAACACAAAGGGAAGCACACTGCGGAAAACTATGTTTAAGGAGAGTGATTGTTGTAGGCTCGTTGTACGTCCACAGTTGACACCGCGAGTAGAGCGGCTCGGCTCGTGCTCGGCTTGTCTAGCGTAGACCTACCTTAAGTGTACATTGCCTGAGCGCGTTTGTATGAAGATTACCTTTTGTAGTCTCCTTATTTGTGATTATAGATATCTCTTCTGTGATTATAGGTCCATTGGGCATAGTATTGTAGAAATATTTACTTCTTACCCTTGCGCATTCTTGATACTTTTGGGATTGGGATTCATTTGATTAAAACATACTTGAATTCACTTGACCATAATTTATTCTACTTCTTTACACATTTATCACAACTATCTATTCAAACATTTCTTATAAAAAGCAACCAAAGCAATAATATAATATAAACATCATGTACCTAAATCTGATCTCGACAAAACAACAGTAAGTGATCATCATTTTTCTCTACTTGACAACTAGGTACTTACATCAAAATATCCAGACATCTATTACTTTAACATTTAAACATTTAATCTGAACTAGCGGCCCGAGTTCGTCCGCTTGGTGAACACCTGTATCCTATAGAGTACATAGCAGCGCCACCTACCGGGTCCAATTATATGCATGTATGATACATATAAACCTTCCTCTTGAATTACTATATCTATTTTTAAAAAACGCATCAAAATTCGTTGCGTAGTTTTAAGATCTAAGCATACATAGGGACAGACAGCAGCGGGAAGGGACTTTGTTTTATACTGTGTAGTGATGCCAGTCAGTAACAACCATAGATTAAAATTCCTTTACCTATATTCCAACACATAGCGCCGTTAGTTGATTATTATATTGAGTGACATCATCATTCACCATCAATCTATGTATAGGCTTCTTGGCGGGAAAGTGAAGAGTCATGTCTACGGTTTTGTTTTATTTTCTAAAATTCGTGTTATGTCGAATATTAATGTAAAATAAAGGTGGATTATTAACCGTTAAGTGTTCGTGAGCGTGCATGAGTGTTGGCAAATGAAACAAAACAGTGCAACGTCACTTTTCAAATTCTCTCAAGAAGTGCGCCCGAGGACTTAGTAAAGCCCCACAAATTTACTGAGATACTCGAGGGGTTGGGGG
Source organism: Eudonia mercurella (assembly GCA_963082485.1). Classification (NCBI taxonomy): domain Eukaryota; kingdom Metazoa; phylum Arthropoda; class Insecta; order Lepidoptera; family Crambidae; genus Eudonia; species Eudonia mercurella. The sequence continues at coordinate 27,081,224 of OY720023.1, read as the reverse complement.
GTATATCATTTCTAACTTCTCATTTCTATTATCATTCATCATCATCATACGGAAAAGAAATATTGTTTATTTATGTATTACATGTTAGAAAATTACTTTGACACTGGCTAAATGTGCTAATCGCACGAAGCCATCAACAAAAGGAAAAAAAATCTATGTATAAAAATCCCACCGCTGGGCTTCAGGCCTCCTCACAAATGGCCATAGCACATGAGGCAGATTACCACGAAGGCCCATTTTTTATTTGTTGGCTAATAACGACTACAATCTTACAATTACTTCCTTCCAAAGCACGGATTATTTTAGACGTATATTTTAAATAGGTCACCCATTGGCAGTGCAATAGTGTTTTAGTTTGGCACGCTCGTTATTCCAACGCGACAGCCACTTACTTGACTGTTGAGAGTAGATTTGTGGACTGCACCAATAAGATCCGCCGTAATAAAAGAATGTAAAAAAACAAATCCAACAAAATTGTAATTCAGAGTAAGTGTAGACCCGCACCATCTGACACATTCCTGACCCCGATCCCCAGATAGTGCGCATTCAAATCTTACTGGCGGATTTTTCTACACTTTTACCCAATTAAAGAATGTTAATTAAAATTCGATACGTAAAAGCATGTCCCATCTTTCAGGTAATCAATTTAAAGGCACAAAAGTGTCGAACAGCTGATGTAACGCGCGCGCCCGCTGAATGCTAACACCGTGAAAGTGTTGTGAAAGCGATGCGTGCGCCCGCGCAGCATCGGGTAGGTATTCCGCGCAGCCACCACTCAATTACGCCGGACTAGCGCTGCCATTGAAAGTGCTCCAGTTGCTAATCTTTGCCAATTTTCACTTTTGTTCATGATATTGGAAATATTCATGCGTGATTCCATTTACCCTCTGATTAGGCAGAAATCACAAATTGTTATTCTAATCTGCTATCAGTATTATCTAGTACACATATATATTTACATTCAGGTGTTCGAGGCTGACAATAAATTTTCCGAGTGTTATGAGAGCGCTGTTACCTGGGCATTGTGAGGTCATAAAGCTTGCCATATAAAAAAACTGTTCCATCAGAATGGATATGCAATTATTAATCGACACCTAACTCACTGATTAAACAAACACGGTGCTTTTGTTTTAAGGAATGAGTTCACCTCTATTTAATTAGGCTTTTGTTAACAGTATAAAAGTCACAACTAAGTATTCATTGGAGTAATATGTTACGCTCCCTAAATACGTCACACTGTGATTCACCATTGACATAGTGTCATATCACTTCGATTCTGCGATATCAACGTCAATGTGTAACGGTCACTCTTCCATTGTTGTATTGACACTGTTTTACATTAAATGTAGGTGTACTGTAAATCAAAACAACACATTACAGCTACAGTACTCTTTGTCGACTTCTATCTGTGTCATGAAGAGGTCAATTTCTTTTTTATTGTAAACAAAGAATGCAAAAACATAAACATGGTATACAAACAAAAACATGGCCCGACCTCACCATGAGCTTCATGTCTATAGGACTGAGCCCAACAGTGAGGCGTGGACGAGGCTAATAATTATTAAGAATCATGATTAAAGCATAATTGTTTTCTGTGATACATTTGAAGTAGTTGTAAGCTAGTAATACTTTTTTTTTTATAAAAGAAGGAGGCAAACGAGCAGGCGGGTCACCTGATGGAGAGTAATCACCGCCGCCCATGGACACCCGCAAAACCAGAGGAATCGCAGACGCGTTGCCGGCTTGTAAGGAAGGAATAGGCTCGTTTCTTGAAGATCCCAAGGTCGTAACGGTCCGGAAATACCGCCGCCGAGAGCTGGTTCCACAACATTGTAGTTCGAGGTAATAATTTCGTGAAAAATGCACAGTAGTAGACCGCCATGGATGGAATGACAGTCGATTGCGTGTAATGCGGTGAAGGAAAGCAGCGATAGGTATCAAGCCGAACAATTACTCAGAACACTCCCCATGATATATGCGGTACAATATACAGAGAGACGCAACGTCTCTCCGAAGAGCCAGTGGATCGAGCCAACCTGAAATAACCATGTCGTCGGCAATTCGAGCAGCTCTGCGTTGAATACGGTCAAATGGAAGGAGTTGGTACTGGGGTACTCCAGCCCAAATATGGGAGCAGTATTCCATATGCGGCCTGACCTGTGCTTTGTACAGTTGTAAGCGGTGGGCCGGCGTGAAATACTGACTCGCTCTATTAAGCACACCCAGCTTTTTCGAAGCTAATTTAGCTTTACCTTCCAAATGACCCCGAAACTGAACGTCACTCGAAATATCGACGCCAAGGATTCCAATAGTCGGGTTGGTATCAAGGGGAGCTCCCTCAAAGTTCAGAGGTACGACGAAGGGATGACTTAGTATTTTTCCTTTCATCATTTAAAATACGGGTCAGCAACTGATTTTAGATTTAAGTAATAAATGAATACAGATTACATGTTTCCTAGCAGCTCCCGTTTACTTGAATGAATGAAAATCTGCTATTTTTTGTCGACGTAAAATATGTCGAACACCTGGTACCACTACACTAGATATTTGAAAACAACATCAAAACATATTTCAAACCTAACGTGATATCTTATTCACCAAAATAATTGAAAACAATAATTTATTTTAATATCTTCCGCTTTTCATGAGCACGCAGTCTCAATGTCAGTACTAGTGGCATGCTCTACCCCCATTTGGAAACATTATTTCCTCACGATATCTTAATTATTGTATTCTCAATGGCTTTATGTAGCCGCAGCCAGTAACGCCAACATTTAAAACGCTTTGTCCAAAAAGGTTATGTCAACATAGAGGAAGTGTTTACGCATGCGCACACCATTGCGCGCGCAACGAGCCGACAGACGGGACGGCCGCCTCTGAATACAAACCGCAACGTCTTGGAGAAGGAAGGACATTGTCCTACATGAAATAGGAACAAAACTACTAGTGATTTAATAATATAGTCAAAATATTACTTTTTCAACTATCGTGGTCACTCATTTATATTAGGTATATTTTCGTCAATACTAATATAAAAATGCGCGCGTACCTTCTTTAACACGACTGGATACCGACATAAACCGCGCAAGAGCATCTAACTAAGGGTACCCTCGTGCCCCACCGCGTGCAGTAGGGTTATAAAATGTGCTAGTGAGATGATAATGAAAACAACTTGTTGTTGCGGGAAAAAAAAATTACTAAAATATAAAAAATATACCTATAAATATTTTATAAATAACTAAGAACTATTTTATAAATATTTTATATTAAATTTTACTGTGAACATCTGTCACTTTTCCGAATTTTCAACACTTTTTCGTAATTAATAACTATTTACTTATTTACATCGTTTGTTTTAATGTGTTTGAGTATCCATATTTCTGTATTCTAAATTAGCAGCTTCCGCTAAAAATAACCCTCAAAAACAACTGCATCAACTTCTGTGCCATTTTATAGGCAAATAAATTGATTGGTTGATTGATCGGCACAATTGCATGCGTCATGATCAAGAATATACTAAAATTTTAGTACGTATTAGTTATTAGTTCTTATCTGTGGTACTAAAATTACACTCATGTTTAAAAGCAGACAAGTCGGTCTACAAATCAATCAGTCTTTAGTTATTTCACGCTATGCACTTCTAACATTAGTTCTAAAGTCAATATTCTCTCGATCCTGCACATAATAACTATTATAAATCAGATACTGATTTTAGACTTTAGGAATAGTTTAAGTGTGCCGGGGAGCTTTTCGAGCTCATACCACCATCGCGCTTTTACCACCGAACCTCCAGACGTACTGCAGGATATCATCCCCAATAGTAGAAGTTCTACTATGTCGCACTAAGCGCTTCATGTCATCATTTTTACTGCGCACTGGCAGGGAGCGGAATTCTCTGCCATCGTCTGTGTTCCCAAAAATTATAACCTGAATGCCTTCAAGGCGAGAGTTAATAAGCACCTTCTGCGGCAGCTCGCTCCACCGTAGACCTCATCTACGCTCATCATCAGGCGAGATCGAGGTCAAGAGCTGTCTTAGAAGGCATTAAAAAAAATACGGACCTCCTGCTTCCGAACTGTCAAATGTCATCCCGTAACATTTCAAAGAAACGCAATGTTATTAGGGCGCGGGAGTTTCACCCGAGTTCTTCCCGTAATAACAGGTGTTGTCAGACTCCATTGTAATTCCTATCTACCGTACAATAGTACCTTTACCACTAATGATAAAAAATACTTTAAATTGGCTAAATGCTAAACTAAGATAATCAATTAATTATTAGGGCGTTACAACTGGGCTTAAAGCGTCGATCTGGAGCCACTATATCCTTTAATTAATTTAATTTTCTCCATTTCAATTATCATGTTCACTCTTATTATTATTTTAGGTAAACACCATGTAAATACATGGAGTTTTTAACCACCTCTGTGGTCTAATGGTTAAGACCACCGGTTTAGACCTAGAGATCCCGGGTCGATTCCCAGCGGGGGGTACATTCTTGTGTACTCGGTTTGATTGGTGGTAGGGTGGTAGGGCTTAGTGGTAGCTATCCAGGCGGGCTGTTTGCCGACCATCTTATCTAAATATATCACCATAACATTAATGTTTGTAGCATTGTTGTGTTCCGGCAGCTAGAGATAAGATAGCCAGTGCCTCACTAGTGAGGTTCCGGGTGAAGTGCGCTTCCACTTTAGGCCTTATCATCACTTAACATCAGGTGAGGTGAAGGTCAAATGCATAACCGTAAGACATTAAAAAAAGTTTCCGTTACTGATTGACTGCGGCAGGAAAATGTCGATAGCCCCGTAGCCGTCCGTAGCACAACATATTGTTCAACATTGGAAAACGGTATTCTAACTCCTTTACAGTCCTACCAGCTGGTGTTATAAAGCCAAAGTTATGTAATGAGAACCTATTCAAGATGACATAAAGCACTAGAATGATGAGGACCATTACAAAGCCGCTCTTCGAGTATAATAAAGTAGAATATACTTAGGTATATAATACATTACTATGCATCAAAAAAACCTGTTCAAATTGATTTCTAAGCTTGCGCGAACACTACAAATTTAAATGAAACACTATCAAAAAGGCAATATTTATTATTGCAAAACCTGTATTATTGTAAAAACGTCCTCAACAGTATGTTCGTATTGTTATTCGACTTCTAATTTGTATTCATTAATATAGTGTTTTATTATATATTTTATTAATAATATGATAGATTTTTTGTATTTATGTATTTAATACGTAAATAGATATACTTTAGGACATTTTCTCAATACAAAGGCTCACAAGGCGGCGGGCGGCGGGGCAGCGCAGCAGTGTAGTGACTTTCAAAAGAGCAATTTATAGGTATGTAAAGATTGTAATTAAATTTAAATTAAGCCAATTTAAATTTAAAATACAATATGTACTATTTTTTTTTAAATTAAAAGAGATTATAAAATTATCCTCGTAATAAGAAGAATACTGCTTATTATTACTGCGTAGATTATTGTCATAATCAAAAAACTACGTAGAACAAATAGATAGGTATTGAATCATCAATAGGTGATTATTTCTTATTACCTTACAAGAGGGAATTAAATAATCGTCTATTTAGGGACGCCTCACTCGCCAACAAATAATAAGATCCGTAAAAATGGTTTCATTTCAAATAATATTTTTTTTATTATTATTTGAAATAAAACCAAGTTTACACACAAAGTGTAGTTGTGTTTCATCTATACAAAATGTACGTCTATTAGTGCTCTAAGATTAATCTTTTGATTAAAAAAAAATGAGGTTATAAAAAGATAATTTTTTTGCAGTCCTACCCAGTTTGATTAATGCGGGTAGAGTATTTATAATATTCTGTTGCAACATTAATACAAACGAGTCGATATCAATGCATTATGACGGAATCATCTTTATTTAAATGCGTGGAGAGCATTCTAAAATACAAAACGTTAAACATGTACTTCCACATGGGTTTTTTTAAAGAGGGTGACAAAATCAAAATCTCTCATGTTGCTGAAGACCAAGGGTGACGGTTCAGCCGACCTTGCACGGAACGCCTGCTTCGACTAGCCTTACTAATTTTATTTAAAGTTTTGTATTAACTTAAACCAAGAGGAAATAGTAATTAAACTAAACTAATAAATTAATTAAGTAATAAAACTAATAAGGTTAAAATATAATCATCATATCATCAGCATATTAAATTTTGGGTGTTATTTAAACGGTTAGCAAAGTAGGTAATCGTATTTTAGTTAGCAAAAAAATGTAATCGGTTAGCTAAAACAGCTAGTTGGGCAGCAACTTATGGTCAGGAAATATTTCAAAATCAGTATGCAACTTATATCATTCTGAACAGCAGTCTTATGCCGCTACCGCGCCACCCCACCATCTTAGGGTGGCGCGCGTTCAGATAGCCTTCGCGGTCCAAAAGACCAAAGGCAACCCCCAGGGGTCGTTTACTGGGTCGGTCTTCCTCCTTGAGAGAGGAGAAGGCCAGCCCCAGATCCATTGGAATCTGTGTGCAGATTTTTCCCCTGGGTTAACAAAAAAAAAAATCGTATGCCGCTCCCCCCTTCCGTGACTGGCCCTCGTTACGCTGCGCTTCGCTCGGGAAAAAAAATTTAACTTAACCTAACCAACTAAGGATTTCTTACCCTGACCGATTGTATAATTCTGCTGACCAAATAATAATTTTGCGTTACAACTATTTATTTTGTAATACAAATAAGTTATTTCCCTTAAATTTTATAATTTACGTTGATTGTTCTTAACTATAAGATTTACGATCACTAAATCAGTCGCAAAGATAAACTGATATTAAAAGTTTGGGACTGCAATCTTTTGTCAACGCAGCCGGGATTAAATAAACGTGCCGTTTAAAACACCGGGGCAAACCAAAACCAAATGGAGCTTTTGCTATCATTGCAAGAAACGCATAACCTCGACGCCCGCCGCTGAAGTCACCATACTTTATGTAGATGTCATTATTAAATCACCTTGCTAAACTTTTTGAGCCGGACTATCTAAAAAGGTAATATTGCCAGCATTCTTGCAACCGTTTTGAGCTCATAGCTCAAGTTCATTCTTTATTTGAGGTTAGTCTCTACATCTAATTGGTTGTTTATTTATTTTTTTTGTTTTTTTATGTTTCTTATAATAAAATAAATAAAATAAAATAAAATAATATAAATTAAAGTAAATTGGCATCCCTTCCTCGGCCGTTGGTTACGGTCATTTGTTTCGAAATTGGCGTAATCCAAGCGAAGGCTGGCAGCAAATGGTTCAGAACGCGTAAGGCCAAGAGCACTCGAAATCGTAGATAACTCGAGCGGTTTCCATTATCGCAATAGGCGCGGCGCCGGCGCATGTGCGCGTGCGCTCGCAAATCGCTTGGGCAAGGTGATGTTATGATAATTTGCGGTCAAAGACATTTAACTACTTACTATAGACAGGACATAGAGATCGCCACTGTAATCCACTACTTATTACCAAGTGGTAACAAGTCGCTCAGTTTGATGTGATACGACCTCTAATGCAGTCGTGTTTGTGCGCGAATAGATTTGACAAAATCTACAGAAAATATGCCACATTGCGTGTTGCGATATTGCAAATCCCGATATGGTAAAACGGCTGAACGTGATTACAGTTTATTTTCGTAAGTATTTTGTATATTTACCCAATAATCAGCCAATATAATAATTTCCAATAAAATATTCTAGAACATTTGTCTATGCCCTATACCGCCCTCTGGTGGTAAGAAGCAAAAGCACTACTTTTAGATGATTTAGTGATGTTCAAGCGATGTCGTTTTTATCGATTAATGTTATATTTTTATATCGTAAGTTTAATATAAGTAGTAATATTCTGATGCAATGATCGTTGCGTTGGAGGACTGTTATGCACTGAAACAGTAAAACTAAGTGATACCTCAGTGGTCCTCCGACGCGATGATCGTTGAATCGGAGTATTGCTACTTATATTATAGATATAGCACGCGAAAAATGGGTGCGATTTGTGCAATTACTTATGAAATTGACGTTTTGTATGAGTTTTGTTTTAATTATACTTTTTTATACCTAAGTTTTTTAAATTTTCTTAGCATTTATTGATGTTAACTTTCTAAAAATTAAAGGCCAGCATGTTTGTTTCACTAGCTAAATATAGCAGACCATAAGTAGAAAAAACGAGTACCTTCAAAGGTACAATGAAACAAAAGGTCAATTCCGCTAACTACAACTAATAAAAGAGTCAATTTAAAAAAAAATAGGCCATAAAGGTACAAGATTAAAAATAATTGTTATTACTAAAGCCTTAATAATAAGTCTTAATTAAATGTATATACAAATATTTACAAATGGTATTCAGTTTTGGAAGTAATACACTTGTTAATGTGTGAGAAAAAAATCGTCAATTTCATAGGTAAAGACCCAATATTTTTTTATACCGATTTTGGTTAACCTTTATAAAAGTTATCGATACTTTGAAATTATAACGGAACATCCCTACTGGTGTACTAGCGACACCTACCGTGTGGTAGAATACGCTGTTTTGCTTCTCAACGTTAGATGGCGTTACTAGCGCCCCGGCTCAAAGTTTTTGTATGAAATAGTCTCTAATAGCCGCTCTATTACATATTGAATCTCTTTGTTTGCGGTAAATGCAAACGACGCCGTAATGGTCGTGGTTGATAATGATGAGCAATAAAAAGATTAAAGAGTTCCTTTTACAAATATAAAATCAAGATCACTCTTCTCCCTAAACTGTCCTAATATCTTCTTTAGATAAATATTTTCGCAGTAACATTATATAGGAAAAAACGACCACGCAGCCGATCACCAAGTCTCTGGTCTGTGACTACCGATTTAAGATAAGCTGATGATAGAGTGGCGTGGAAACAACTAAACTGTTGACACCTCTATTAAAGTCTTCCAAGATGGGCACCTTCAGTAAATGGAGAATGCGGAGAAAAAGAAGAAACAAATGCTTCCGACACCAAAGGAATCTACGCGCGCTTTGCTTTACGTGGTTTAAACTATTGCTTAAATTATATGCTCTGTAGTTTTACTGTATCTTATAAAGCTAAGCTTTGAACCGTCAGATTTTGTCTTGTATGTTCTAATTAAGAAAAACAACGTTGAATACAACATAAAAATCAGGCCACTTAGCCACTTGTTTGAGGAAAGTGTCAATAGCAAATTCGAGGCCCAGTAAGTAAAGTAAAGTAAATCGCCTATATACTGTCCCACTGCCGGGCCAAGGCCTCCATCATTAAAATCAAGTCATCGCTACAATTGATGGATAATGGCTTAATCACCACGCTTGCCTAATGCGGGTTGGTGACCACAAACCCGGGTTATGCATCGAAAAATTCCAATCCAATTATTTTTGACGCTGTAAAGGAGAAAAGGGCTTGACACTTGCTGAGTTTCTTGCCGGTTCTTCTCAGTAGGTCAAGGTCCAGAGTAGACTTACGAACAGATGGCATATTAACGTTCATAAGAGCTATTTGTAGCCTAAACTGAATAAATGATTTTGAATTTCGATATTTTTTAAAATCCGAAACACACTTTGCCCGACCTGGGAATTGAACTCGGTACCTCCGGATATCGGACCGAGCGCTGCCACTAGGCCACCGAGGCGTACAGTAAGTTGATAATAAAGTAAGCAAGATATTATCTTGCTAAGCAACCACTAGTCGCGATTCAGTTTCTATGTTACTTACCATACAATTGTTAACGACCGTTAAATAATTACTTTCATCACTTTTATCAATTTGAGCTAAACCGGTACATACATAATAAGTAGATCTATCGCGTCAGTCGACGGTCAGATATACCATATTTGGGCGAGAGAGTGCCGACAGCGGCGACTTTTTAGTTTTATATAATTCCAAATAATAATGAATCACGTTACAACATTTCAAGTGCTCATTAAAATGATTAGAATTCCGTTAAAAATATGAAACCCACATTTTCCTGTCGCTGAGTCTGCGTCTGCGAGCGTTTGCGAACGTTAAAAAGTTTCGTCGCTCTAATGGTAACGTGTCGGCGAGTCGTTAAACACGAAACAATTATTTCAAGTAACAACGTTCGAACCGATTACCGACAAAGATTGATCAATTATAACATTAGTTGACTAATGTCAACGTCGAGGTTTTACTTAGGTAAGTGTAAAAGGAGGAACAGAGGAAACTATGAATTAGCGATAATTCTACTTTACATACAGTTTCCTGTTTAAAAACTTGACTTTGTACGTTATTGTTGACAACGGAAACAGTCAGTTCCTACTGTGATTAAAAAGAGGATTTAATGATAACTTGTCTAAGGATAGACATAATAACAAGGATTTAATTCTAGTCGTAGTACCTGACATAGCGTAGCGTAGTACCTGACACGGCGAGAAGCATCGAATGGATGACCAAAAATTTATCATCTCGAGCTCCTCCATGCTTCGGAAGGCACGTAAAGCCGTTGGTCCCGGCTGCACTCGCAGTCGTTAACAAGCACCAATCCGCACTGTGGACCCGCGTGGTGGTTTATGGCCCGTTCTCCCTATCCATCCGTAGGAAAGGCTCGTGCCCCGGCAGTGGGGATATAAAATGAGCTGATGATGATGATGATGATGACCTGACATACATTGCCATACTTTTTGTCGTCATCATTATTAGGAGTCTTCGATACTATTATTATGACTGAAGGGGCCCCCATGATCTCAAACTATTTTTAACCGACTTCAAAAAAAGGAGGAGGTTCTCAATTCGACTGAATGTTTTTTTTTTATGTTTGTTACGCGATATCTCCGTAAGTTGTAATTTAAATAAATTTATAGCGTAAGATTCTACTATGACGAATGTGGAACAACCCGTCAGCATTACTGATCTGAAACCAGAAAGTAATTTGACGATATTCGACTCGCAATATGATGGTATGTCAAAAAGAGACTCAATTTTAGGTGTGATGAGATTCTACCATGGCGAATGCGGAACAACCCTACCTACATATGTAATATCGATTGTCATCCCACACTCCTATCCCTTGATCGCGAAATGTTATAAATTAAAGCTGTCACTAAAACACGGATAATGGCAGACCGGAAGCGTGCCCCGCGCACTAATTAGGCATAGGAGCACATTTCGAAACTGATGTGCGTTCCGTTTCACGTTGCGTTGCGTCACACAAATGTTATCGCGGCGTTGCGTCAGAGAAAGGAACTTAATTTTACGCACATCGTGAGCGTAAAAATAGGCTTCTTTTTGTTTTATTGCCCCAAATTCGCGACACAACAGTTTGTACAATTTGAAGTGGTACCTACTCGCGAAAATGATACTTCGATTTCATGTTATATTAATATCAAAAGCCTGACCGAAGAAAGTACCTATTCATTTATTACTTTTACATATTTTTTGCGTAAAAGCTTCGTAAATATTAGGAAAAAGCTACTCCGCCTCTAGCTTCTCTAAACTTGTCATATTGGCCATGGTCTTAGCGGAGTCTGCGATTGAGTCTCAGAACAATAACTAAGGCTATAGAAGGAAGGTTAAAATAAAAAACGTGCAACTATGTTAATAGTACGAGAGGGGACCGTAAGATACCCTACGTCACTTGATACTAAGAATAAGATAAGCGCTATGGCACACGTTTAGAAAAGTGATGCTAAGCTTGGATAAATTAGTCAATGGATACCGATTTGGCCGAAAGTGCAAAAAAAGAGGCTACTTCTTGTGAAAAAAAACGTGACACATCATTTGATACCGATGTAATACTTACGGCATCAGTTACTAATTCATATGTAGTGACAGATAAAGCCAGTCTGCCAGTTCCTATCTGGCCGAAAGTACTTGGCAGACGGTCTCAAAGATGACGATTCGGGTCCCTATTTTACGTCATCTGATACAAAGGTGAACATAGTAGCAGATGTTAGGTATCAACCCTACGTTTAAGTATTAGTTCCGTTCTATCTTATGGCTAGAAAAGGATGTTGGAGTGCGACAAATGGTTGACGCTTAGTTTTTATTTTTGTATTGTTTATGTCATCAGTCAGAGGATAAATTGAGTCATTGAGTCCTTTGCCCGGCCAAATTCATCACATTACCCTACATTACCTCAAATATGACGTCACAAATCTTGTGACACCTTCGAAATAACGAAAGAAAAGGGACAATCGATCTCTTTTCAATACATCGCCTAGGTTAATTAGTTAGAATAGTGCGACTGATGAATTTGTGTTGATATTTTAGTCCGGTTTCTATAACTTTAGTTATTATTCTGAGGATTGAGTTCTAGTTTTCAAAAATAATTCGTTTTTGCTAATATCACCATGTAATAATGGTGGAGTTGAAGTTTGTGATGTAAAAGTGGCTGGTAGGAAAGTAAATACCAACTAGTATTTCCTGAAACACAATAATTATAACAAAAATTCAATTCACGAAGACGATATTCAACGAAATTATTTATTAAGCTTTTTCGCCATGTTGATGCCAAAGATTTGTTTGAAAACTCCGATTAAAGGTTTTTTTTTCCTTTATTTGGTGGCTTCGTGCGATTAGCACATTTAGCCAGTGTCAAAGTAATTTTTCTTACAAGTAATACATAAATAAACAATATTTTCTTCCAGTATAATGATTATGATGAATGATAGAAATGAGAAGTGAGAAATGATATAGGTACCCCACAACCCCTCGAGTATCTCGGTAAAGACATGTAAAGATGTGGGGCTTTACCATAGTAGAATCTTTACTAAGTAAGTCCTCATGCGGACTTCTTGAGAGAATTTGAAAAGTGACGTTGCACTGTTTTGTTTCATTTGCCAACACTCATGCACACTCACGAACACTTAAATAATCTACCATTACATAACACAAATTTTAGAAAATAAAACAAAACCGCAGACATGACTCTTCACTTTCCCACCAAGAAATCTTAAAGGTATTTAGTCATCCCACAAAAAAAAGCAGTGTGAGCTGTCACATCTTCGATATTTTTTAATAACAAAGAACAATAAACTGCAACATAATTGTGCCTTGTGACTGCAGATTCCGGTTTCTCATATCGATATAACTTTTTTCGGGTGGACATTTCAGATTTGCTGCCATACAATAAAGTGATGAGATGGCTATGGCCCTTCGATTAACATAGGTTTTAAAGTGCTACAAGGGCCCCCGCCACACACAATGTCCCCACATTTGAGTGTTGTTTTTAATAAAATTAAAGAACTAGGTATATGTGACCGACATAACTATGCTGTACGTATTTTAATTACCCTTTTTCCTTTCTTTAATATCTCTTATCGGTTTTTTAAATTTCAATATATGAAATAACACCCAATAGAAAACTTTATTTTTGTTATAAGTTATCTTAAAACATTTATTATGCTTGGTACTTAAATTATGCGTCGATATATCTCTGAACAGACGAAGACTTGCTCTTTGACCTAACACCCGTCGTATAGCTGCGCATAACTTCCGACATCCGATTTCTATTCGAAAAGTTATTTTTAAAAAAAACGACGGGTTGCACTCTGGGAGTGCCGGCAGAAGTGAAAACTTGAATATTAACGTTGTGCATTTTTGATATTTTGGAATGGTTAGGGAATAATTTTGCACGAATTGCTTTAATTATCAGTATAAAAGTACTCTCATTTATGTGGTAGAATACAATATTTATTTATTGGGCTATCGTACACAAACATGACAATTTATATTACATTAAAAAGTTATATTAAGTTATATTAAAAATTTATATTACGCCGCGCCAGCTGTCTACTCTCCATCCGTGTTACGAATTTTCGATCAGGTCACGTGTCCTGACGCGAGTTTAACATTTTTTACCCATTCCTCTACTCTCCATCCGTCTTACGAATTTTCGATCAGGTCACGTGTCCTGACGGTCACGTGTCCTGACGCGAGTTTTACATTTTTTACCCATTCCAAAAAAAGTGCACAACGCCGCTAAAGAAGTTTTCACTTCAAAAAATATTTAGTAAACAAAATGCTTATATTGTTATACCTACTACGACGAGTATACCTAGTACGTTTGGTGTATGACAGCTTCTATGTTTTATTATGAATAAATAAGTAAATTGAATTTAAAGTATCATCATCATCATCAGCTCATTTTTATGTCCCCACTGCTGGGGCACGACCCTTCCCTATGGATGGATAGGAAGAAAGGGCCATAAACCACGCCGCGGGCCCAGCGCGGATTGGTGGTTGTTAACGACTGCTAATGCAGCCAGGACCAACGGCTTTACGTGCCTTCCGAAGCACGGAGCTCGAGATGATAAGTATTTGATCACCCATCCGACCCATCCTTTGCGAAAGTTGCTCAACCTCAGCACTCGCAGACCGGGCGCGTTAACCATTGCGTCATCGAGCTCCTCATTGGCATTGAAAGTACTTACTTATATTTCAATTCAATTATTAGTTCACGTTTTAAGGATCTACAATATGGATGTAGGGTGGTACCAGAGTGCGACACAGTTTTCGTCGCCAAAAAATACCATGGTTTTTTGCGCGCGTTTTGGCGCCTTTGGCTTTCAAAGTAAGATGTGTTGAATAATTTCGGCGGGCTGGTTAGAACCACGATAGCTCAATTGGAAGAGCACCTGACCCGGAATGTCAGAAGGGTGCAGGTTCAAATCCTGCTCGTGGAAATTTTTTCAGCATTTGTGTTTTTGTAATTTGTTCGCAACAAAATTTGCGTTAAAAATTATTTGAACATTTTAAGTATAACATAGTTTTTCATTGAAATTTTACGAGATGACAGCAAAGAAGCAGGTGGGTTGTATTCAATTGTAGCTAAAGAGAAATATCTGTAGATGACCTCAGTTTTTAATGATTAATGGTCAAAAATGTCGATCAATGGTGCCACTACCTTAGTATCTATTTATTCGTTAATGACTTATTTAATTTTAAAACACGTTGAAAAAAGACAAAGTGTTAAAAAAGAAAAATATTTTTTCAACACTTTGTCTTTTTGCAAATTGTAATTTGTTTGCAACAATATTTGCGTAAACTTATATGAAAACTAAACTGCTTATATGAAGGCTGCACTGGAAGATGCTTTCAAGCTTCTGGACTGGAAAGGACTCGGCATCAACGTCAACGGCGTATACATCACTCACCTTCGATTTGCTGACGATATAGTGGTCATGGCTGAGACCCTGGAAAACCTCGGCACAATGCTCGGTGACCTCAACAGAGTCTCTCAACAAGTGGGTCTTAAAATGAACATGGAGAAGACGAAAGTTATGTCAAACTCACGTGTCGTACCCACTCCTCTGAAGGTTGGGGACTCTGCCCTTGAAGTTGTGGACGATTATGTTTACCTGGGACAAACGGTCCAGCTAGGTAGGTCCAACTTCAGCAAAGAGGTCAATCGTCGAATCCAATTAGGCTGGGCAGCGTTCGGTAAGCTACGAAATATCTTTTCGTCCGATATACCTCAGTGTCTCAAGACGAAAGTCTTTGACCAGTGTGTGTTGCCAGTGATGACATACGGGACTGAGACGTGGTCGCTCACTATGGGCCTTATCAGAAGGCTCAAGGTCACTCAAAGAGCAATGGAGAGGGCTATGCTCGGGGTTTCTCTGCGAGATCGAATCAGAAATGAGGAGATCCGCAGAAGAACAAAGGTAACCGACATAGCCCGAAGAATTGCTAAGCTCAAGTGGCAGTGGGCAGGGCACATTGCTCGCAGGACTGATGGCCGCTGAGGCGGAGCAGTCCTCGAGTGGCGACCGCGTACCGGAAAGCGCAGTGTGGGCAGCCCTCCAACAAGGTGGACCGACGATCTGGTGAAGGTCGCGGGAATCCGCTGGATGCGAGCAGCACAAAACCGGTCGTTGTGGAGATCCTTGGGGAAGGCCTTTGTCCAGCAGTGGACGTCTTTTGGCTGAGATGATGATGATGATGATGATATGAAAATAATTTAAAACATGTTAAAAAAGTTAACAAGACTATTTTGGAACCGTAACTTTCGGGAGTTATTTTAACTATTCTTTTTGTTAATTTTGTTTCTTTTAATAGTGTCGCGGTCGTTCAGTGCGTTGCTTTCCCCGGGTTGCATCCCAGATCCAAATTTTGTAAAAAAAATGAGACGTATTTTTGTTTGAAGTCTGCTAATGTGCCTCGAAATAAATAAAATGACTAAAATAAAATTCATGAAAAATGTTCATTCGCAGTAATGTGGCACTGGCCTGAAACGATCAAGCCGAATGATACCGAAACGACCTTAGAATAATCATTTGAAATATCGTATGACTCTTAATTATAATAAAATAAACAATCTTACTAAAAAAACTAACATTTTAGCGAACATTAATATGCACGAAATATGTTTATTGTAAGGTCGTAAAGATGAATGACTTAACGCATTAGGGCCAACGCAAACTATTACATTGTAGTGAAATGAAGTAGGAGCTCGATGGCACAGCGGCTTACGCTTTTGGGTTGCGAGATCGCTAGTAAATGATGGATGGGAAACCATTTTGTTTTTTTCCCATGTCTCGATAAGCACGTTTAGCCGTTGGTCCCGTTTTTGTCGTAAGACAGAAGTTGTTGAAGCTTAAACCCCACCAACCCGCATTGATCGTGTTGTGCCTATGTCCTCGTATACATATTCAAGTTTATTATTGTGTAATCATAAATTAATAATAAATCATTAAAAGCACAATCATCAATCTCTTGTTATCCACGATACCTAATATATTGCTCTTCCGATAATATATTAGGGTAGTAGTACCAGTGTACAGGAACCAGTGACGGACAGATTTTCTTTTAATCTTTACAAATAGAGATCAGCAATTGATTTGATTTGTATTGAACTGAAAACAGATCACTTACTTCCAGCTGTCGAAACTAGTGTTAGACACTAGGGTCACTACGATCGAGGTCTAAGATGGATCTACAATGGGGAACTACTACTTAAACAATCCATGTCTTTGTTTAAGAAAAAAATATACAACTGATTTATCTAATATCTAATTTGAAAAAAGAAGAAAAACAAAATCAAATTGTTGAAAAAAAATATCAGCGAGCTATATAGAGCCACGAAAGTATAGTTGGCAGTGCACCTGACCCGGCATGTCATGGGGTGCGGTTTCGAATCGCTCGTGGATATTTTTTGAACACTGTCTTTTTTCATATTGTAATTTGCGTGAAATTATATATAACCACAATCATAACATGTAATTTATATTATTATTTAGAGCAGTTTTATTGTTTCAAAACCGAATGTTTATCTTACAAACATTTTTGATTTGCCTCGAGATCGAATCCGTCGTTTGCGTTGCGCCTAACGATTTATGTTCAAAAGGTAATTTAACGGAATAGGCAATGAGGTCAATGGCGACCGCACCGCCTCTGAAGATGTTCTCAGCTGGACCTAATGAGGTATGTGTGCACGACCAAATGACTTGTTTCGGATAAACAACCATTATCATGGTCCATTTGCAAGCATTAATGATTTAGTTGTGCGCAAGGACGGACGACCTGATTAAGGTCACGAAATTACAGTGGTTTTTTTTTATACGTAGCACGGCAAATGACTCCATTTCACTGATGTTAAGTGAATATGGAATTCAGATGCGACGACAACTGGTGCAGCGTGAAAACAACGCAGCATCAGTTACCCTATCACTCTGCCGGCCCACAAGGTGCCTCTTCACGCCTCGTTTGAAGGACCCCATATCATAGGAAGGAGGGAAAACGTGTGCTGGCAAACTATTCCATGTTTTGGAGGTGCGACAAAGAAACGAGTCACCAAATTTCTTAGTGCGCGATGGAATATTTGAGACAGTGAAGCGGTGATGATGTTATTTTAGTTAAATTTATCTTGTAACTATATATACCATTGTGAATGCTACATTCAAAATAATATAAATATTTCAAGGAATTATGTCTTTGTCGATTGTTAAAATACTTGCAAAAGTGTTTCTTTTGACTGTGACTGTGAAGTTACACCAACTTCACAGTGACGTAATACCGCTGGCTTGCAGCGTTATTCACAAACTACTAGTAAAATTCAACTAGTCTTCTGGTGCCTCGGTAGCTCAGCGGTGAGAGCATTGGACCGGTTATCCAAAGATCGTGGGTTCGATTCCCACCCGAGCTTCCTGAGGCTGATTTTGTTTAGTAAAATTATATCTTGTAACTGCACTCAGGGTCACATCTAACCGCCCACCCCGTTATTTTCCTACAAACAGGCTCACTTTGCGACTATACATAGAAATGTCAATATATTTCTGCAAAGATCTGTATGCGACTTTCCAATTAGCACTTTGTACAGTTTTAAAAATTTCTTCCCGTTTCCAAACCTTCGTTTAAGCAAAGCATTGCTTTATTGCCATATCACATTGTATGGAATGTGATGAAGCGTTTATTGTTCTGCCTCTATGGACAAATGCAATAGTTTCAGTACTCTTTCAAAATGCTAATTGGACAGTCGAACGCTTAACTTAAACATGAGTATACATATCTTTGCAGAAATGTATTGACATTTTTATGTATCGAGTCGCAAAGTGAGCATGTTTATTTATATAGATTATTTTCATCCATTAATTGTACCTATACGGGGAGCTCGATGGCGCAGTGGTTAACGCGCCCGGTCTGCGAGTGCTGAGGTTAAGCAACTTTCGCAAAGGCCGGTCATCGGATAGGTGACCAAAAAATGTATCACCTCGAGCTCCTCCGTGCTTCGAAAGGCACGTAAAACCGTTGGTCCCGGCTGCATCAGCAGTCGTTAACACCCACCAACCCGCACTGGGCCCGCGTGGTGGTTTATGACCCGTTCTCCCTATCCATCCATAGGGAAGGCTCGTGCTCCAACAGTAGGGACATAAAATGAGCTGATGGTGATGATGATACCCTTACTTTGCCTTTTTATTTCTTAATACAGTCCACCTTTTCCCTTTCGCCTCCTTCCATTACAAGCACTATAATGCTAATAAGTACGTCGTGTTTTACCTTACACAGTAAAATATATGCAAGCACGTAAAATACATTGTAGATCAAGATGTATTGTAAAGATAAAGAGCAGCAAAGCAAAGACATTGTATATGATGAATTTCCTCGTGTGGAGATGTTCACGACGCTCGGGCCGATGTTAAATGGTTATGTAAATACTCATGCATAAATACAAGGCCGTGCTTCGGATCATAAACTTGTGGCTGTGTACAATCGGCCGCAAAACATTTTGAAATAACAATTAAGGCTGTGGTGACGTTGATTTTTGGGCTTTAATATGAAAAACTTTATCATATTGTAAATGAAATATACTTGAAAAAGTGGAAGAGGTTAGCAAAAGGTTTCAATCCCAACTGAATTCTGAAGCCAGTCCCTTTCAAGTATTTTTAATTTTTATTAGCGCATGTGTACAATATAAAGAACCAATATGCCACATTTCAAGCTAATTATTATAGTGTCAGTAATTCAGTTCCTTTATAAATGGTAAATTTGCTTTTGTACATTTAGATTATTTATAGAAGCTTATTTCCTTATTATATATTTTTAATGAACGAACCCTATTATGAACATTTGACATTTCATCTTTTGCAATCAATGTTACAATAGAAAATAGAATTTTGAATTAACAATGTCGTTATATATTTTTCTCTTTTTTTATTTATTTATTTATAATTTATGTACACACAAACGAATAAGAAGGGAGAACATAGTAAGAATGGACAAGTATAAGGGCGCTGCTTATTTCACATTGAAATTTCTTCCAGCAGGCCCGTAGAAGGAGAAGACACAAAGAAAGGTAGAAAGAAAGGTAGTTTTTTCTTTTTTTTCTTTTCTTTATTTTTTCTTTTTTTATTTCGCTTGCAAACTCGCAAACGAACTACTGACTGAGATATACATATATTTCATGCACTGGCTTACTTCAAGAATAAGGAGACTGCTGAAGATGAGCTTCATACAAATGCATCATATCATATATATCATATGATATATAGATATATATATATATATATATATATATATATATATATTCATCTTCAAATAAATGTTAGATGATGATGCTTTTTTTACATCTTTCAGGTAACCACCTGGCCTTCACCTCACCTGATGTTAAGTGATGATAAGGCTGGAGGTGGAAGCGCACTTCGCCCGGAATCCTCAACTACTGAGATGCTAAAGGTAAAACTGTGCGTTGTCGGGACGTCTGTACAGACGTCTGGCTGTTGTGTGTACCGCACGCACGAACACATGCTAATTTGCCTTTTAATGCCCTCCGAGTAAACGTCGAGGCGTCAAAGCACTCAATGAAGGTCCAACTCATTCCTATTTAACAGAGACTAATGACCAAACCAAATTATGGACAAGTTCGTTGGAAATATGCATCTATTTTATTTACAACTAGCTGACCCGGCGGACTTCGTACCTCTTTTCTTTTTTTTCTTTTTTTCTTTTTAATAGCCTATGTTACTCAGCGCTAATGTAGCATTCTAATGGTGAAAGAATTTTTGAAATCGGTCTAGTAGTTTTTGAGTTTATTCGTTGCAAACATACATACATACAAAAATACAAAGGTTTCCTCTTTATAATATAGTATAGATAAGTCTTTTTCGGCTGAACACGGCAACTTACATAGCTTACTAGCTACCAATAACGATTTTTTTAATTCCTTGCAGATTCATAGAAGTTTCTTTTTTTTTGTGGACGTTCATCCCTTCGATTCGGCAACCTGCTTGGAAGATATCGGTTTTAGGGATAAGGCCGCCCTTTATGCGACTTCTAAAACTATTCTTAATTTAACGTATCTGTATTTTGTGTAAAATGAAGTATTCTATTTTATTGACTCATTGTTATCAAATCATATACTTACGAGTACTTAAGTTTCTTAAAAATATATATTTTATTTATTATTTATAAGATGGCATAGTCTTTCTCGGCGATAAACATACACAGGTATTTTCTGGCTCCATTTTGGAATGTGAATGCTATGTACATTGTTTGGTTGAATGGAATCGAGGGGTGTTTGCAATCAACTATGTCTAAACAACAAGTGATAAATTGTTGACACACACAGGGAACAATATATTTGAACGGACATTCCACATCTCACAATCACAACACTCGCTGCAAAATGCTAGTGTATTGAATTGTTGCAAGTTGGGACTATTAAACTGTTACCCTTGTACTGCAAAACAGTGAGCACAGTTAAGGGTGCGCCGTCCGTAAGTGACAAGTGTCATATATTTTATTTGAAAATGTCTTCGTCCATATTTATTTTGATGCCGCGCGGCCATACTAATTTAGTGTGGGAACATGTTAATTTGAAAAATAATAATTTAAAAAACCGTTTGATAAATAGAAAATGTGAGACGGAAATTTGTAGTTTAGACCATTGGTGATTGTTTGGACAACATCAGAGGTACAATAATTTAGATAAACTAAAAGATATCAACTAAACGCCGCCACTCGTTTTCATGATTTTTGAAATGATATTGTAGAAAAAACTATAGTGTGAGTATGAGTTTATGGATCGGACTAATTGTAAACACGTTCCCTTTGATACTAAATATATATTTTGTTTATTTAATACGACAGTATTTTCTTTTTGACATTTTTTGGCACCCTTAAACAATGGCTAAATACGTGTTCAAAATTTTGCGTCTCTGTCTCAAAATATTAGCTGTTTTGTTGTGTTAAAATATTAGCTCAAAATATTAGTGACAGCATCTGTTTTGAGCATTGTCTAACTTGAGCCATCATTTTGTGGTACTTAAAGCAGTAGTAATATGTAGTTTCAAATATTGAAATGTATTTTTATAATATTGCTCTTTTGTTAACATGTTCACTATGTTCAGACAGATATCGTGCGGAAATTACTAATAAAAAATGAAACTTAACAGTTAGTGAATAAAGAGATCCGATATTTATAAGGAGAACTGAGTGTTTAGTCTGATATATCTAGAGGATAAACAGTTTTCTGAGCGTATTTGTGGTATGTTATTTATTTATTTAAAAAAAAAAGTCTGGCAAGCTTACAGTTATACAAAGTGCCTATAACGATGGATACAAACATTTATTATATGTATATGTACCACTTATGTTTGACACCTATCAATGAAATAAATCTACCCACACAAGTGCAAAAATAATGTCAAATAAGTTTTGACATCGAAATTGGTATAATATCTTTCTATTTATTTGTTTTGAGATCAAAATTGTATTGTGATTTGTTTTATTTTGTTTGTTATACAAAACGACTTGCGATAAATTTGTAATTATTTCTTGTGTGGTCTATGTTGCCTAAATAAATGAATTTATTATTATTAAATACTTACGACAGAATAAGGAGACCCCAAATGGTAAGCAACGAACACATACACCCTCTCACGGATACAGAATCGCAGACCATCTCAAACCAATTCGCTGTTGCGAGATTCCATGTCTGTTTTGGTAGCGATAAATTGTAAATTGTCGATTGCGACTGTCACTTAAAGATCGGTAATAAGCCTGCGTGAGAGGTTGTCTGTGTGCATTGCTAGTGCGCCTTTGTATGAAGCTTACCAGTCTCCTTATTTTGTGTACTTACTTTAACAAAGTCCTCGCGAAGTTTATCAATACAGACTTGCATATCAACTGGAGATAAAGAAAACTCTTTAAACAAAACACGACTGTCTGTTCCACATTTTTTCACTGTGCTAATATTTGTAAGTAAGTTATACCAACATGTTTTGATTCACAGAGCTCGGAAATTACATATTTTTGGATTATAAGCACACAAATAGAAAATTTGGTGGCTTAATGAAACTCATCGTTATTAGGTAAGAGCATTTTCTAATGCTGCATAACCAGCTCACATTTAGAGCAAAATAACAACTCCGTCACATTGCATACCACGAATTTATTGGATTTAGAATGCTATTTGAATACAGTACTACGAAATTAATGCCGTGATTGAGTGTCGACCTGTTATCTGTTAGATGCCTTAGCCAGCGAAAAATAAAAGTCAAAGTCAAATCGTTTATTCAATGCTCTTACAGGCACTTTGAATTGAATTTAAAGAAGCAATGAACTTAAGAATTTGAGGAATAATACAAAAAGCAAGTCTTGCACATGGGACAAGGCAGCAAGACAGATATTTAATTGTTAATTAAATAAGAATAAGTTGAAAAATGGTGAAAGAAAATAAAAAAAGAGAAATCAGTTACTACCTACAAACTTAAATCATTTTCTTTACACATAAAAAATATTTGACCAAAGTTATGCAATAGGAGTTATAAAAATGCACTTGGATAACCGACCAATTAGTGCTTTTAAAAATCTCACTAACGATTGTTACACCATCAAGAGCAATCATTTCCAAATTCCCAAGACGGTTCGCTTCTCATTAGCACCACAATCAGAGCGGGTCGCCAGTGTACCTACTCCTCAACGCGAGGGTATAAACGTAAGAAAATATAAACACATTGCAACTTTATACAAAACACTTACACTTTATCAAAAGCAGACAAGGTCTAGAATGCGTCGCAAATAAAACTAAATGTGAATATAAAACTTGGTATGCTTAGCCTTAAACATTGCGTGATTAGTAAGTTTGAGGACATCCGTAGGGACGCCATTGTTCGCGATCAGAACCACATAAAATGTTTGCTAATGGCACTTTTGTGTCGAAATTTGGATACGCATTTTAACCTGTTTGCTTCACGACGACAAGTGCCGGTGCTTTGAGAGGTGTCGCAAGATTCACTGACTGTTGCTTAAAATATAATGCCCTTTTTGTTCTCAACTGAGTTAGGTAATCAGTGATAATGCACCTATTTATCATTATACTGTCTCTCAATGTGTCAAAAAAGCCTTATCCTAAACATTATGTAAGCTTGCACAAAACTATATCAACTCTTTTATCTCGATATTCCTATTTCCTATACATATATGGTAAGTCCTAACTGTCTGAAGAACAATTAACATCGCACAGCCTAAACCACTGGACTTAGAACGCTAAATAATAATTTTCATGACGTAAGTAGCGTAAGAGATTACACTGTGTTTGCCAAAATTCTCTCAGAATAAGTTACAAGATGCGAACGTGCGGTGGCAAATCTAAAATTTCTCTTTCCATCGAAAACTTTATCATGTCATAAGTATGAATTTATTGAACCACAAACAAGTTTACAATACAGATTAAAACCTGAACCTAAAATTAAAAAACCTTAAAAAATATAATAAAATTACTTAAATAAATTATTAAAAGGAGTCCCTTTAGGCAAGGTTCCGAAGATACGGACAGCGTTCTCCCTTTGAATAGCTAAACTAATTCTTTGTCCGAGGTAGCTGCCAGCCCTTCGGTCTCCTGTGATGTCGAATAACCTTTTTTTAACATCTGGGTGCCTTGGGCGAGTTTAATGTAAACTTGCACGGCAAAATTTTATGTCTCCTCGTTTGCCACCGCTTGGCGTTTGGCGCTGCTTCAATGCCATAAAAAAAATTCGTTATCATTAACATGATGGCGAATTAAACTCGGACTAGGCTATACGCTATATGCATCTCTTTATAGTTGCCGGTATTGCGTACGTCGTAACTTTTAATGCAAGTCTCAGGGAGGCATGTCTTAAAAGTATATTCAAGTATAATCATGGGAGGCCCGCGCTCGTCATTGTGTCAGGCATCTCAGCATTACTGATGCCCCGCGCGATGTGACATCACTGCGCGCGCTGATTGAATCTAGCTCTGCTATGATACTTTATATACAGCCTGATTCACTACTGAGATAGAAAATTACATGAGAAGACTCGTCAAACGACACCAGGAAAATGTATTATTACTTGTTACGTATTCATCAAGAAGCTCGATGGCGCAGTGGTTAACATGCCCGGTCTGCGTTTGCTAAGGTAACAAATTTTCCAAAGTCCGGTCGTCAGATGGGTGACCGAAAATGTATCATCTCGAGTTTCCGTGCTTCGGAAGGCAGGTAAAGCCGTTGGTGCCGGCTGCATTAGCAGTCGTCAACAACAACCAATCTGCACTGGGTCCGCGTGGTGGTTTTTAGGCCCGATCTCCCTATCCATCCATAGGAAAGGCTAGTGCCATAGCAATGGGGACACAAAACGAGCTGGTGATAATGATTCATCGTAGGCTTTTAACGTCGCACTGTTCACAACTTGAACCATAGCACATAGGGAAATCAGGCCTTAACCCACCAATCTAGGCCGTATCCCACCCCATAAGACGACCTCCTTGGTCGAGTGGCTTGCACACCGGTTTTCATGGTGTCGCCATCTCTGAGGTCCCGGGTTCGATCCCCGGTCGGGTCAATTTAGAAATACCTGTTTTTCTAAATTGTTTCGGGTCTGGGTGTTTCCTATGTATAATAAGTATGTATTTAAGTATATTAAGTATGTTTATCCGTTGTCTAGTTAACCATTTTATCGAGTTTTATAAGGAAGCTCTTGTTGGGGCTAGATAATTGGTGTGAGTGTGGGAGACATTTATTTATTTATTTATACATTTATTATGAAGAAAGAAAGATGGTTACAAGAAAAAAAAATGTATTATCTTAGAAATATTGCGTTCGTCAGCTATTCCCGACTGTCTTTATGTTTTACCTATTTGTACAGCTAACCGTACCTAATCTATACTAATATTATAAAGCTGAAGAGTTTGTTTGTTTGTTTGTTTGTTTGTTTGTTTGTTTGAACGCGCTAATCTCAGGAACTACTGGTTCGAATTGAAAAATTCTTTTTGTGTTGAATAGTCCATTTATTGAGGAAGGCTATAGGCTATATTACATCACGCTATGACTAATAGGTGTGGAACAGTCGCTAATTAACGCGGGTGAAACCGCAGGGCACAGCTAGTGTATATATATAGTATATACGAATATAAATGTTTAAAAGTTTGTGAGCTTGTATTTATTTGACAATTTCATCATGTCTTCTTCTCACGTGAGAAACGCGTTCTCATTAGTGTGATAATGGTAGACCAAAAAAATATTAAGCATCGGTTGCCCTGTCTCTGCCTACAAAAGGACCTAAAGCAAAAGAAGTTGCAAATATTGCCATTAACGTAAGTAATAACAAGTCGGCTGTATTTTCAATTATTTGTAGATTTACAACACCGCCCCGCCACAGCCTGAACTGGTTATATGTTTATTAAAAAAGGGAATTTGCGGCGCTCATAAAAACGAGCATGCTGTATAGCGCGACCGCCGAATATATACGGGTCTCGGTTCATTGCTCCGACATTCATGCGGCGATAAAAGTTATTCTGCTTCATCTGGAGCCATACAATTTAAGGAGTGTCCAACGAATCGAACGTCATGTTTTTTTCATATTAGTTAAGGCGAAGGGTAAGGCACACTAGCGCCGCTAATGGATTTAATTTGATAACTACTAAGCTGGATTTTTTTCAAACATTGCGGACCTTCCGACACTAGGCAAACATCTAGTATTATTTAATAATTGTGCACTACTTTTAGGTTTGTTTTTGTATTCATTCACTAACACCAAAAGTGGTCATTGTTTGTGAATAAATGCGATAGCCCGTTTTGTGAATAAACCACGCAACAAAAAGTAGTGCACAATTATTAAATAAATACTATGAATGCTTTCCTGTTATCGGACGGTACGCAATGTTTAAAAAAAGATCCGGTCCGTTGGTAATTGTCAAATTATCAATTGGTGGCGCTAGTGTGCCTTACCCTTCGCCTTAAGGGATATTGTCGGCCTATCTCTTGCAATCCACAGGAGTGAAACTTCCAATGCAACGATAGTCCATTTGTGGTCCAACTCTATTGACTTTTACTGTACTATATGGTCAGCAACCAATATCCTCGACGACGACGACCTCCGTAGCAGAGTGGCTTGCACGCCGGACTTAGGGCGGCGCTAACTCTGAGCTCCCGGGTTCGATTCTCGGTCGGGTCAATGTCGAAAACGAACTTTTCGATATTGTGTCGGGTCTGGGTGGTTGTGGTACCATCGTTGTTTCTGATTTCCATAAAATCGGAAGCTTTAGCTACTTACCTTGGGATCAGGGTGCCTAGTGTGAGTTACGAAAATTGTATGGCATTGAAGCAGCGTTAGCAGCGCCTCCTGGCGGCACACGAGAAGAGTTAAATATTCGTTATACAAATTCTCGTTTTCGTTAACGTGATCGAATGGCGAATGAAACTCGCACTAGGCACCCTGAACAATGTATGTGATCTATGTGATGTTGTCTAATAACAGCGCGACCATATGCGTAACCGTAACCATAGCCGAGCAATTGAGCCTCTTACAATAAAAAAAATGCCAACATCAATGACAATAAACTCCCTTTGATGGTCAGCTCACCGATTCTGGTACCAGTAGGTACCAGAATCGGTGAGCTGACTTAGTAAAGTCGAACACTGGGTTACTACTATGTCGAACACTGGGTTACTCCTATGCCGGACACTGGATTACTCCTATTTCGAACACTGGGTTACTACTATATCGAACACTGTGTTACTCCTACGTCGGACACTGTGTTACTCCTATGTCGAACACTGTATTACACGAAGTAACTATTACCTAATCTGTGGTATTACTCCTATGTCGAACACTAGGTTACTACTATGTCGAACACTGGGTTACAACTATGTCGAACACTGGTACCACTACGATAGGTAGTTGAAAGGAAAACAAAAGAAACCGCCCGAACTCGTCGCGGACCGGTCCCATGACTCCGCGACTCGGCGACTCGTGCCGTGATGAGCATCGCTTTCTAATTTGACGTAATTTGACGTAAGCCCATTGTCTCCGGAGGTTTGCACGCCGCTACACATGTCCCCTTTATGGTGATGGCGGGTCACAAGTGGATCTTTGTGTTTGTTAGATCATGACCCACCTCTTCATGATCCGAGATTGTTTAAATACGATAACACCGACTTATCAATGTTAGTTGCATTGTTTTGATTAAGACAATACCCGTTATTTATAGCGGTGACTTGGTTTCAATGATGGCGACCTTTGCTCAGCAGTAGATATGTATACATTGGATACACTTTAAGCCCCTTACAAATTAACAAAGAATAAGGTCCGAATAGTTATTCCGTTTTTTGTTCCTGTCATCTAAACGTCATTTCAAATTAGTGTAAAAGGGATAAAACACGGAATAACTATTCGGACCTTATTCTTTGTTTATTTGTAAGAAGTTTTTATTAACATTCATTCGTTTAAGTTTAGATTAAGTATAAACACTTTTAATGTATTCTTGAAAACTTCGCCGTTCACTAAACGCCATAGCATCAAACAAACAAAAAAATACTTATGATAATTCTTTTTGAGAAACGTAATGCGTATGTACCTCCATAACATTTTGGTTAACATTGTGGTGTGATAGTAAATGGCACTTTTTATTCATCATATGATGAGATCGATAGACAAAACACACACATATATGTACAACAATGCATCTTTTATATGTAATAACTGTTCTGCCTTCCAATGAGTCGAAGACCTACCTTCATAGAATCAACTTCACTTTGCAGCATGCTAGCACTTTTCACACCACTTGTTTCAACGAAAACAATACAACATACAACAGCATCGACTAAATGCGCGATAAGTTTAATCATCACCCTAGATAGCGGAGATAAATGTATCTCGGTGACATGTTGACAAATAGCGTTTATTATAAATGCCTCTGCCTTATCTCGTGCAATCGCGATTCATAGTTTGACGGGTGGCTACACGACAACATCGTCGGTCCGTTTATCTCAAAGTAAAAAAAAGTTGTGACAAAGTAAAAACCGCGAAATAACTACCTTTCCTTTAACTATATTGAATAAGTAGTCACACTTTAGGAAACACCGGCCAAGATCGAGTTTTAATTCGCGTACTAAGGGATCCGTGCACATAAAATTTAAGTTAGTTAGTTACTCAAAACTTTTCAAGAATTAGTAAAGGCGCTAGGCGTTCCAATAATAAACTGTGGCATATTTTTGTTACGACATTACATAACATAACCCACTAGTTACATATATTATCCCCTTGAGCGTCGAGCGACCAGCAGGTGGCCGATAACAGTTAAAATTCTATTGTGTCTGGGTATTCGACTCTTGAGCTCTAATAACATTTTATAGTTACATTAATTTCTAAGTTATAATAAAGAATTACATTTTTCGTTACTATATCTTACGATTCCCTAGAAAAAGGTTATTTTTTAAGTATCTGATTCACTGCGGTGATCGCTTTTCATTTGATTAACAGAATCCCCTTTAACTAAACAATACCTATAAACAAAGACAGCACGTCCCAGAATCGTCATCAGAAACAATCAGTGTAATTGCGAAATTTCTTTAGTAAGAATTAATAATCACATCTATTTTCCAAAATTGCTCTACCCAATGTTGACCGCTAAGTTCTGAGTTAGAAATACAAACTTGTCTATAGTGAGACGAGCGAAATCGCTTCCTGTCATTAAGGCACCGCATCGGAGGGCCCGCCTTGTAAGGGCACGCTGCAGTTTCTAAACGGAAGTGACGCCCGTGGAACAGCTTTTCCACATAGCCTCTTGGTTTATATTATAGGCCGTGGAGAAAAGTGCGATCCCATTTATAATTATGTTTTTAGTTTGGCCTACAAAGGAGCGTAAAGTATTTTGAATCTGTGAGAATGCTGGGTGGTACCCCTACCACGAAGGCGTACCTAGATGTGGTATTATTTTTCATACAGGTATAAAAAGAGTAGTTATAAATAAGATGCCGAAAGGATAAGTAGGCAACTCATCAAAATAAATTCTATTCTATGCATCAAAAACCAAACTATACTCAGTTAATTTAACTACAAAAAATGTGGTTTACCAGTTTGGATCTATCGCAGGTCGCTAGTGTTAAAACCTACTTAATAAAACCGAATCGATAAAATGAAAAGCAACTTTAAAAATAGAACAGGATTTGTAAACAGCCAGCACGAACGTGAATCATTCATTCATGATTTCTCCGCCCACACACTATTTAAAACCTCAAAGGCTTATCCGAAACAGGTTCTCTAGTTCAGACAGAAGTTCATGTACCAATCAGCTGGATCGTAAATATGCTGCATTCTCGTTCTATCTCTCGATCACGATATAAATTATCAACCACATAGTTTAGGACCCGGCAATTCATCAGATTTTATCCTATCTTCTAATGGTGGACACAGAATAACCGCTACCAATCAAATCAGTATTACTTGTGAAACGTTTTCCAGGTCGATAAGGAATGGGAGCTGCGATGTCGATGGATCAGTGTCAGATAACAGGGAATATAATTAAGAACGCACACCTACCAATACCGAAGTAAAATGTTTGTTAGCTATAGGTACGTTAGTGTATTAACTTTTAAACTACAGGTGAACTACAGGCTACTACTACTTTAATCAATGAAATCGACCATTTAAATTCAAAAAGACTTAAATAATTATTAGCATTTACGTAAAAGATGACATAGCACTTAGCCACGTTTTTTAAAAGTGTAGTCAAAAATACGACGCTTCCGAAACACGAAAGAGCTCAAAAAGCGAATGCGAACGCCATTTATTGTTATTTTCTTTACGATACTTATTATTAGCCAGCTGGTGTTTCAGCAACAACCAACCTACATGACCAGCCGAAATAATACACTATTGACGCCTATTTATACTAACTAGCAAAAGCACCACGCTGTAACAAGGACGCAATGTGCAACAGTGTACTTTGCAGTGACCACTAATCAATTAGATTCGAGGGCGTTAGAGAAAACTTAACAAAATAATGGCCGATAAAGTTAAATAAATAAGAGGTTCAATTTATGAGTCTTTTATACAATAGAGAGGATCCCTTTGTTAAGGGACGAAACGAACGACCAAACGAACAACACTATTTATCTTTTTGTCAAAGCAATTTGTTTTGGTAACAGCTTGTAGACTTCATGAATGTTATTTTGACATGGTACAAAACTGTTAAGAGGGTCGTAGCTGACAAGTAGTTTAATAAACAATAAAAATACGGTTATAACCCAACAGTCTAGGAGGTCCTTTTAAATTTCAGTCTTTACTGATACTACAGTGTATTCATACGACCCAGTTGCCTTTGTAATAGTCCCGCAATTGGTATGCAAATGCCGCGCGCCGGTATTTGCATGCATTCTAATAGCTGCCAACAGTTATCGCATCATAAAACAAGGTGTTAGCTTTGAAGTCTACAATCGGATTAAAGCCTAAATTATTTCTACAAAGTCTCATGGTAAGTATTACCTTTGCATTATTAGTCTTGCATACTTTCTTAGCTGACTATTGAAGTATTAAAATGTCTTACCATCAGGGTTTACTTAGTTTGCATTTGGATTTATATTAAATTAGGAATTATAGTTAAGTTCATATAAATTTCAAGTTAATTTTAATAAGGATAAAAAATAATTGCCCCGTTTGCAGTTAGACACAGACTTAGATTAATACTTCTCTAACACCCGTTTGCACTAAACTTATGAATCGCCTAAGTCTTGGCCGGTCAAGTTAACTCGGCACCTAGCTCGAAAACGTTCGCTTACACTCAGGTGCCGATTTAACTTGACCGGGTAGTAGTTAGGCAAAGATATAGGCGACGCGCTTTTTGCAAACGGGTGTTTCTTTTTTTATTTAACTATTTTGATTCATGGCGCAATTTTTTTTTATACTTAGCACGGCAAATGACTCTATTTCACCTGATGTTAATTGAATATGGAATTCAGATGCGACGACAACTGGTGCAGCGCAGTGTGAGAACAACGCAGCATCAGTTACCCTCACTCTGCCTGCCCACAAGGTGCCTCTTCACGCCTCGATTGAAGGACCCATATCATAGAAAGGAGGGAAAACGTGTGCTAGCAGACTATTCCATCTAGCCGGTTTGCAAAATGTCTCCCAAAAACTAAAATATCTTGAGCTCCCAGGCAAAGCTAAACCCACAAACACTAGTTGGCGGGTTTTGTTGACCATTACGTACCACTACCACCAACGTCGTCTTACAACAACAATCGGGATCAATAGCCACATGTTAAAAATCTAATTCTGAAACACAAAAACGACGGCGACTTCTCGCTATACTTGGTCATGTGAAATGCAGGAGCGTTAGCTGCGCGGGCGCCTGTTTCCGGCCAGCCCATAAAGGGTCGCGGAAGTCAATAACTGCTGCGATCTCACCTGACCCTATATGTAGTACCTACATTAGGAACCATTGAATTTGTAGCACGAGCTTGACACTTGCCGAGTTTATTGCCGGTTCTTCTCAGTACAAGATCTCCCGCCCTGGCTTACGAACCGATATGGCATAATGACGTTCATAAGAGCTATTGTAGCCTAAATAAACCATGAGACTGTAGAATGGCCTAAACTCAATAAATGATTTTGAATTTCGAGTTTTGACATTTAACTTCATTCTTGTGAGTAATAAAGTTCATAAATCAAATCAGCAAACGGCACAATACAAAACAACAATATAAATAAGTATTTAACCTTTTGACCGCCACAGTCGGCTATAATCGACAAGTGATAGCGGGCCCTATACGCCAACGACGAAAACACAACGAGAAATTTTTGAATCCCTATTCTTGTTGCAAATTTTTACTCTGAATTGCATGCTTGCTGTGGCGAGCAAAAGGTTAAAAAGAGTTTCACCAGATTTCTTCTTACAACACGCAGTGTTGTGGATCCCTTTTAAATTATCTAATGCTTAACGCGAAGCCATTATTGAAGATATAATAATAAAGTACTTAGGTACCTACTCTGTAACAGGTACCTATGTACTAAGTTAGAACCTTCCTGCACTAACATGGTATTTTGCAACAACATGCAATACTTTCTCCAACGATTCTCAATGGTTGCAAGGGCTCGGCGCAGGCGCAGGACCGCTCGCACCCATTCAAGCCGATGACACGTGCCTCACTCTCGGTTTCGGTGAAAGCGCAGCAAGTGGCCTTGCGCCATTGACCTTTAGCCAGCTGGTGAGGGAGGCAAGGCCGTAGCGTTCACAGTAATGATGATTAGCGGACACAAAGTTGGTTTCAAAAGGCCACATACCACTAGTACCTATCAGCAACGTAACACTTACGTAAAATTTGCAAGGACTTTAATAATTCTACTTTTTTGTGGGCGGTTCATGTCCCTAGGGAAATTGCTCTTGGTGGGTGTACGGGTGCGTCTGTCCTTCTTTGACCTGTTACGGAACGGACCTGGTAGGCTACTCTTGACGCAAACTCAATCTCAATACAATTTCAATTCCAAATCTAAAAAATTCAAATGGCACTCTTAAAAGCGATAATAGCGCTACATTGAAATTAAATTGCTAAGAAATTGAGTGAACAAATTATTATCGAGATGGGGCGTTCCGAAATTGCGAAACTTATCCCAATATCGATACATATTAATCGCATTGGAATTGTATTGAGATTGAGTTTGCGTCAAGAGTAGCCTACCAGAGCTTTGCATACAATTTGGGCAACTGGAATGAGGCATATACGAGAGTGCGATTTTTGAAACTTATTAAGATAATAATTCCCCATAATTCTCACTCTTCTAATATCAATTACAATTCTCCCTTATTTGTATTCAAAGTCACCGAAATGGTTATTTTGACACTGAATATTCTCTAATGAATGGTAAGTATGTATATTAATAAATAAATTGTAAATAATTTCATAGCGCATTTTTTGTATTTTGAATATCGACACGTTTTTATTTTTTTATGAAATTATGTTTCGCTAAAATTTAAATATAATATAATATAATAATTTCTTTATTCAGGTAACTTACACCCATATACATTACAATAAAATATCACATTAACAAAATAAAATCAAAAATCAGAATAAAAATTAAAATGAAAATTAAATCAAAATTTAAAATCAAAATAGAAATTCAATAATAAATTAAAATCGGTCAATCTAAATTCAATAGAATAATTAATAAAATATCACAGATATTAAAAATATGAATGCTTAAAATAATGAATCAATTAATATTTATAATTTTAAATTATCCAACAAATAAAAAAAAACAAAAATTAATAAAATGTCATAGAAAACATAAATAAAATATTTAAAATATTAAACCAGCGGTGGTTTTTAAAAACTGTCCAGTCACCTTGTAAAACTAATATTCGATTGGATTTGGACACACATGCACATACATACATGTCACCAGTAGAATGTA
This sequence comes from Eudonia mercurella, assembly GCA_963082485.1. Lineage (NCBI taxonomy): Eukaryota > Metazoa > Arthropoda > Insecta > Lepidoptera > Crambidae > Eudonia > Eudonia mercurella. Next base: position 27,047,108 of record OY720023.1, on the reverse strand, counting down.
GAATCATCAAATATTTAATAAAATAATAAAAAATATAGTTCTTCTCTTTTATTAATCTTTAATCGTGTATATTCACTATACATTATCAATTACAATGTATCATGTAAGTCTAAACAGTACTTGTAACTAAATTATTATACATAGGTACTTTACGAACCCTTTAAAAAGCATTTCTTTGAATTCAATACAATATCAACTGTTAAATAATACATTAGTGTTTGTTATGTTTAAATTAAAATAGTGAGTTGACAACACACTCAATTGTTATTTATTTAGTCTACAATAATTCTTTTTCATAACATGTGGGTTTTTGCATAAGGACCATGACAGACACATACAAAGTTAGGCACCATATACATAGTGTCAATACTGTAAATGGGATACAAAAAAGATCATTCGATTCAAATAAATGTCGGAGATATTCGCAAACAATGAATATACATAAAAAAGACATATATTTCATCGAACTAAGAACCTCCTTTTTTGATGTCGGTTAAAAATGCCGTAATGGGACGTTTATTGAAATGAATAACAATCATTTAACTTAATCCAAAGATATTAATATTATATGAAACACGAAAACAGAAACTGTGTCGTGCCGTACAAACAATCCATATTCCAATTCATTCTAACTGGAAACAATCCTGAAATTTGTAAACTTTTTAATGTAAACATCGCCCGCCAAGTGGATATTTCGCCTGACGAGTACAATAGTGTTTTATAAGAAATCAACAACAAAGATTTTTCTTCGACATACCTACGTAGTCTTCTTCGTAAATTCAGAATGGTTATATATAATACACAACGTGTAACAGAAAGGTGTGGTAAAAATAAAAATAGAAAGCGTATCCGATCTAGATCTTGTATGCAAAGTTACTAACGCATAATTATTAACTATAATTTCTTATACAATTTTAATTAAATATTTCTAATGTGACGTCACACCAAAATAAACAAGTCACAGCCCTAGTGGTTTAGTAACCTCTGCGTGCTTACATTTATGATCACTGCTGCTTGCTTACGCGCCTGACGCGCATGACTTCACAAATATAAATATTTAATTTACAATTGCATGACAAATTAAAGTAAATAATTACCTATGTCTTAAGAACAACACATACAAAATCTTGACTTAGGATTATTAAATTTTCACCACATTTTTTTGTTACACGTTGTATACTTGATTCGTTCGTCGGCACTCCCTGGACTTAGGTCCTATAATCAGTGATCGGAGTAGGTAGAGTTATCTTGGTTCATTGACCGTAAACGTTTATGTTAATATGGACATTCCGCGAGATTCTAACTGAAACTTTTTTTATAAACATGATAAAAGAAGGCTTGTCTTACGTATTGGCAGTGGGCGTCACGACGTTGTCAAACTTACATTAGCGACGCGTTGCCAATTACCTGTTTTTGTCTCTTTCTACAGCATTCAAATTGTTTATCGACTATATTTCGGGAATGTCCATATTAATACAACGTATCGCAAATACAAAAAATTGCTCTACCTACTCCGATCACTGCTTATAATATTAGCTCACAAGCCACAGTTCACCAGATAACGTGTAAATGTAAGGAAAGACCTAATTATTGTAATTGTTAATAAATTAGGTACACAAAAATTTTAAATACATTTCAGTCGAATATCCACTAAAATCGAACTTCATCGATAGCTATTATGTCGCATCTATACTATCGTAGTGGCACCGATGATCGACACTCTACGCCCAGTGTTCGACACCAGTTTTAAAAAATAAATAATAATAAAGGAAAAAGTGTCGATAACTGGTTCCTGTCGAACATTGGTGACTTAACTTTGTTTCGTTATTATACACATATTACCGAACATCCTGTATGGTTAAATTTGAAGTGAGACGGAATAAAGCGATGGAGTGCAGTGCCCTTGAATATGGGCCAATATGCTTAAAGGACATGGCTAAGCAACTGCCCTCAAATGAACTTCTCACTAGCTTGAATCATTCAAATATTGATTAAATAATAATAACGTGTTTATTATTTTCCTAGAACTTTCGTGAACAAATCAATAATTTAAAAGATGTAAACTTGTTTTTGTGGTTTTGTTTGACAAGGAAACCATAAATTAATATGATTAAGACGTTCCGTATTCGTTTCCGTTTCCGTTGAAATAATAACAATAATTATTTTTATCATTGTCGGTATAGTTTTTTCAAGCAAAATACCTAGTTTTTAAAGTTTATAAACAAACGCCTAGCTAAAGTTTATAGCAAAATGTCTGATTGAAGCTTGTTAACCTATTTACGAAGTAGGAGTTTCTGCGACTTTATTTTCAGAATTGCAAAGATTTCAAATGTTCCTGAATCGTTTTTAAAAAAATAACAATATAAAGGTATCTAGCATTACGTACTACTAGATACGATGTTTATACATTACACTTCATTTCAGGGCAGTCGTCCATACTGTATTAAGCCATGTCCTTTGGAGTGGTGAAGTGGAGTGGCTGTGAACGCGGGCCATAATGTGGCAACAAAGTCGGTGAAAAAGTCGGGTATAACATATATATGACGGGCGCGGCCGTTAGCTGCGGTTGTGGCGGTTGCCCCAGCCGCGGCGGTGGTCGTCCTTGTACTCGTCCATGGCGCGCTTGCGGGCCAGCTCCGATGGGTCGTCCGCCTCCTCGGCCAGCTCCTGTGGAACGGGTACTCTTGTTATGACGAGCTCGATGGCGCAGCGGTCAACGCGCTATTGCTGAACTTAAGTAACTTTCCCATAGGCCAGTCATTGGGTAGGTGATCAAAAATGTATGATTGATAAAACGTGGTGGTTTTTTTATATTAACGGGTAAGCACAGTGCCTCGATCTCACCTGATGTGAAGTGATGACAAGGTCAATGATGGAAGCGCACTTCATCCGGGATCCTCGACTAGTGAGGCACTGGCTATCTTATCTCTAGCTGCCGGAACACAACAATGCTACAAACATTGATGTTATGGCGACATATTTAGATAAGATGGTGGTAGCTAGCCAGGCGGTCGAACAGCCCTAACAGCAACCAAACCGAGTACACAAACTTGTACCCCCCGCTGGGAATCGAACCCAGGACCTCTGGGTCTAAACCGGTGGTCTTAGCCACTAGATCACAGAGGCGGATCACCTATCCAATTATTATGGCCCGTTCGCTGTGGTTTCCATCCATGGTGGAAGGCTCATAAGGAAAACACCGTTAGTGGTGACATAAAAATAAGCTAGTGCTTATAAAAATTAGCATCGGTAGTCGAATGATGAAAGTTGAATTGCAAGAAATCGTGGTTCAATCCCATACCTAACACAAGCAAGCAGGCTTTGGATAGGTTAACAGTCCTATTAATAATGTATTAATACCGTATTAACAATAATAATTATACATTCAAAGACCTGACATTACCAAATTACTTTGTTCACGTCGTGGTGGTTCAAGCCACTAGTGATCGTATACAAGTTGACTTTTATATCACCGTTTAAAACTTCTGAGATGACTCCCGTGATACAAACGAACGACTCTTACTATTGGACCAACTCCCTAACTCGAAAATAGAATTCAGCTGTTCCATACATTTTGGTCGAATGAATATTGATGTTTTGTATGGAACAGCTGAATATTATTTTCGAGTTAGGGAGTTGGTCCAATAATAAGAGTTGTTTGTTTGTATCACGGGAGTCATCTCGGAAGGTTTGGACGGTGATAAAAAAGTGACCCTGTATAAATTATAAGTATATCGAGTATGCTTTGCTTTCCTATAACGTAGAATCTCTGTATCTGACAGAGATTCCACATTGTAGGAGAGCTGGATCATCTTGATTGAATTACTTCCAATCGTCATTACACATGTCTATACCAGCACATTAAATCGAATGGACAGAGAACAAACACCTTTCCATTCCACCTAGCTTGCTTCAACTTATGGCGATCCTTCAGCCTTCTAGTAGTCTAGATAGGTTTCTAATTTTTAAGCTGAGACAAGTGCACAACGTTTATTGCCAAAAAGTGCTACCCCACCAAAGGTTTCTTTTTTTCTTTCTTATCTATAACCCCTTGAGCGTCGATCGACCACCAGGTGGCCGATAACAAATTAAATTCTATTGTGTCTGGTATTCGCGCGCTCGAGCTCTTAAAGGACTCCATCAAGCCCTAGTTTAAAAAAAAGTTACCTTCTGTACTTGTTCATCTTCATCGCCATCGGTTTCTGTGCTTTGTATAGTCGTATGCGCAATATTTGTAGCTGCAGGGAATCTGGAACAAAATGAACTAATTATATAGTTATTTGTTAGAGTTACTATATCTATTTATTAACCATCACGGGATACCTGTTTTATTTTTTGTATTGCTTTTGGCTGCGTATGGCCTTTACAGCGTAACCGGGTGAAGAGAAAAGAAGCGACAAGAAATTTTTCATAAAATGTTCTTAAGACCGTAGCACAGTGTGGGATTTTTGATCAGTTTTGGACACCTTCGTTTTATGTTTTTATATGTTGCATTATATCTTGATAAAGCCTACTATGAAACTAAAACATGAATATCATGTTTAATTTTAACGCTATAATTTTTTGTAGGTGAGGTCAATAACCTTTAGTAATCGTGTTTACTTTTATATCTCCTAAAGTAAAATTGATAAAGCCGTAAATTTTTTTTCTTGGCTTTTAAATAATAATCCTAATAATATATTAAAAACTCAGCATTGTACCTTAACTACATAAAAAGTTATGTATTTTTTATTTTTTTTTAGTTATTTTTATTTTTTTGGATTATTTTACAATATTAGCGATCCATTACATCTGTATTGCATTAAGCATAAGAGTACCCATGTTAATTTAAATTTTCAAACACTAATCTTGTATGATTCAGCATTTATGGCACTTCTAAGTTTTTATCTGGTTTCTATAGGAATAGGGTTGACAATTCGGGGTTACCCTTGTTTTATAAAAAAAAATTGACAAATTAACATTTCCCAAATAATTTTTCGCATAATTTACCCGTACAAGTGTTTTATGAATCTATGTATACATATAATAAAGCTAAAGAGGGTCGAAAGTCTGTACATGGAAGATATTCGAAAAAAAGTTGGCTGGGGATACTTAGAACTGATAATGTTACAACAGTTTTTAGATTTTTGTCTGTTTATTTGACCGCGCATCACGTGAAAATGGCTGAACGGATTTGGAAGAAACTTTGCACATAGACAGACCATGACCCGGACTAGGATATAGGATATAGGATTTTATCCTGGTAACAGGTTTCTGTGGGATAGTGTAGTCTTCGCGAACGAAGTCGCGGGCGACAACTAGTAAATAATAAATAAATATTTTAAATGAGCTGTGTGAACGGAAGTTAAATGTTATTATAAGTATTTTCATTCATCATCAGAATTAATGAGGACTTCATCTGTGCAAAGAATTAGATCAGTGTCTTCGTTAATAAGTGACTCATTAGTGACACAACACACATCATTACATCAAAAATTCAAAAAATAAGTGGCACTAACAGGTGCCCGCTCAGTTTCTAAGCCTCCTAGTTTATAGGAAAACCTGAATCTGGTCTTGGGTGTTGGTTCTGTTGTTTTCAAAAGTGACAAAACTTTATGTGGAGTAGGTAATCGCTTTTTTTTTTACTTGCGGTTTTCTAGGGATAAACTCGTTAGGTAGGGGTCCGAAGACTCGAGAGCACGGCGAAAGAGGTCGAGGATTGTGGTTTTTCTTGTGTGGTGCTCTCGGTCATATCGCCAGATTTATTTCTGGATTCACCGTCCTGCTCGGACAGCATTCCTATCGGTAAAGGACTCGCTTCAATGATTTGCCATCCATGTAATCCGTGTTTTGTGTACAGTGACTGACATATAGCACCAGTTGTATTTTTCTACATATTTTCAGCCACGGAAGCACAAAACACTCGAAATTTTGCAACATCTATCGGCAAACCACTCGAAAGAGCAACCAAAATTGTGTGAAAATAGTCCTCCAGCAATTCGTCAATGTCTAAAATGTTTGCAAAAGTTTGGCGATTTCCATCTGATAATGCTGTCCGAACAGTATTGCCGTCATTGCTGGCCCTAGGATTTGGTCGAACAACATCCACTAAAAGCGTATGCAGTACTTACTGATCACTATTGAAAGACTAGATGACAACCCTACCTATAATATTAAAATAAATAAATAACGGCAATCATGCGTTATTTTAATACAGTTTTTTTTTTCGTGTTAGTTCTAATTATACTTAATTGATTTTCATAAAAATAAATCGCTAATATTGTGTGATTTTCGAGAAATAAATATGGTTCAATACTTGAGAAAAATTATTATATTGTCGTATAGGACTGTAATTTTCAACTTTAATTGAATGATAATGGTGCTTAAAGATTATCTCAATAAAACGTATATTTAGGAAACTTTTAAAAACATATATAAACTGAGAAATTACGTTTTTCAGGTTTCTATGGGTTTTTCTCGAGTTTTCAAATATCTCCAAAACTATGTAAGATAAAATTCTGGGAGTTTTACCTGATCCTCAAATTGATAATAACGGATCAAATGAAAACATAAAACTAAGGTGGCCGAAAATGATACCAAATCCCACACTGTGCGTAGTGACCAAACAATCTCCGAATAGTTACTAGAAGGGATGACATCACGCAAGAATGTCCCCATCCCCTACTATAAATTCCCCGTGTCGCCTTCGGGTTTTCCGAAACCGATTCGACGGTTTCTTCGTTCGCCTGACGCAGCGTACGCTCTAAAAGCTAGGATCTCTTATTCAAGGACACTGATAGATAACTTATTTATGAGTCTGAAAGTCATCGAATGATATTTATCTAAATATCAAATTGTAAATTAAGCAAAAATTATTATATTTCGAGTAACTTTTATTTCGACATCACCGGTGATATTCAAAAATAGCCCCCTAGTTGTAGGGAAACTAATTGCAGACGGCTCACTAGTAATAGGTATGTAACAAGTAAACGGCGAAGCCATAACATAACAAAAACAAGTAAACAGCAGCTTACATCCCGTCGCGCACCCGCTGGTCGTAGAACTCCTCGACGGTCATGGCGGGCAGCGCGGGGTAGCCGGCGCCGAACACCGCCTTCTGCACGGCGTCGCGCGTGATGATCACCGGCCGCAGCGGCGCGCGCGCCCGCGAGTGAGGCTTCGGCTCTGACACGCAAACAAAAACAACATTAATACTGGCCTCAAATTAAATATATATATAAATTAAAACCTGCTTCTTTGAAAGAATGGTCTTATTTTTAAACACTATTGTTCGAGGACAATGCCAACAAGAAAGAAAATAAATAATAGAGATAATAATAATAAATCTTTATTTGCATAGAACATGGTATTATTATTCCAAACAAATGCCCTTCTGAACGTAAGCCTTAATCTTAGTTTCTATTTATTCGAACTTGTTAGCAGTCTTGAAGAAGAGCAGACACTATTACTTAATCTGTGATAGAACTCTAGACTACATAATTTTTACTAGGTGAGCATTACAATATTTACAATGAAAATATTATTTATTTTGTTCCGTCATGCAAACGTCATTTCAAATAAGAGTAAAAGAGATAAAACACGGAATAACTATACGAAACTTATTCTCTGTTTAATTGTAAGACCCTTACTGTATTGACGACACATCAAATAATATTACCAAATGACTTATAATATGGGTTTGCTATATTATATACTAGCGACCCGCCCCCGGCTTCGCACGGTTGCAATGCTGATATTATCAGTGTTGCTCTACTATATGCATGTATTATACATATAAACCTTCCTCTTGAATCACTCTATCTATTAAAAAAAACCGCATCAAAATCCGTTGCGTAGTTTTAAAGATCTAAGCACACAAAGGGACATAGGGACAGAGAAAGCGACTTTGTTTTATACTATGTAGTGATAAGTTATAATATAGCAAACCCATATTGGCCTGAATGTTAAAAAAAGGATAAGTACCTACCAAAAAAATCTATAAATAATATGTTATGATATTTTTGTTGATCCTGAAATGTCTTCGTTTTTCTATACACAACTTACATAATTATATGAGATAGAAGCCCAATAAGGTAGGTTTTAAAAATAAATTTATTTGAACTGACCTCCCGCATGCTTCTCCATGTATTCCAACAGCGGTTTCTCCTGCTCGATGCTGTTGATCTCGTCCAGCGCCTGGTTGACGTAGCTGAGCAGCAGCGTGGTGAAGTAACTTCTCTTTGTTTCATCGTCAACTGTTGGAGAGTTCATGGCTTTTGACAATGTGCTCAACTTTTCCTTCAGCTCTTTCATCTCTTTATACCTTCTGATTTTAGCTTCCCTTGAAAGCACCTGTAGCAAAGTTAACAGGTGGCTTAGCATGAGCTCTTAAAGCAGTTTTGTAGCAGTGTCGTTGCGGTTGTGAAAACAAATTGTGACATATATTAAGAGTTCTGTTGTGGTGGTTGAGTTCTGGTGTCATTTTTCTTTCTTGTGTAGATGATACTTTTATCGCAACACCCACAAAAATGTACATACATTAGACACCGAGTTACAACAAGCCTGCTTGTGTCTCCACAAATTGATAACAAAAAGGTTGTTCAAAAAGAATATTTTACCATAATATGTAAACCAGTGAGTAAATGTGAATTTTGATGCATAACAACTGGTATCAAATAGTTTGATATTGTAGTCATTTCAACATTGTTTATGTTAATCATGCTTGATGCTATGTCATACCATATTAGCAATTTTGGCTTGTTCACTCTGTGGTCTAGGCAGCGAAACCTGGCTATCTTCATTAGTTTGGGGCACCTCCACATCTGTCACGCCATAATCCTTACATCTTTGGAGGAAGTCTCTGTAAGAAAGATATTATACACTCAATGAACTATGATAGGGCATCACACTAATATTATAAATGCGAAAGATTGTGTGTATGTGTGTGTGGTGGGGGGGTGGGGTGGGGGGGTGGAGGTGTGTGTAGGTGGGGGTGGAGGTGTGTGTGTGTGTGTGTGTGTGTGTGTGTGTGTGTGTGTGTGTGTGTGTGTGTGTGTGTGTGTGTGTGTGTGTGTGTGTGTGTGTGTGTGTGTGTGTGTGTGTGTGTGTGTGTGTGTGTGTGTGTGTGTGTGTGTGTGTGTGTGGATGTGGATGTGGATGGATTTGGATGAAAGTTCCTGCCAGATCACTAACCGATAATCAATATTATCAATAAATATATTTGTTTTGCGAAACAAGAATTACTAACTTATTGACTTTTTTGCTTTTTAATTCAAATAAACAAGGGGCCTAACACTGGCAACTCTATATGGCTGCAAAAAAATTAAAATACAGTAGAATAAATCTAGAGTTTTACTTATCTACTCCTTTTGCCTGTTTTACTAAAATCTAGCATAGCATAATGACCCCATTATCTGCCCTGGCCGGTTCTTCTCAGTACAAGTGTAGTGTGTAGTCTTATGTATGGCTAATGGCATAGTGTCATTCATAAGAGCTACTTGTAACCAATGAATAAATAAATTTGAATTTCAAAAGAATTTCATTTAAATTATTTACATTATAGGAAAATGTCAACAATTATAATATATTTATTTATACAGTTAGAACTGCTTATTTTCTGCAATCTTCTTAACCACACAAATTGAAATAGCAAAATTTAAGTTAGTAAAAAAAAATGAATTTAGAAGTGAACATACTTAAAGTATATTTCTGCTACATTGATCAAATCTTTACGTGGTGGTCCACACAGCTTTAATGTGAGAGTGCCCAGTAAGGCTGGCAGCAATAGGTACTGCAAAGTCTCCGTTGGTAGCTCTTCAAGGCTCTCATTACTGCTAAACATCCCAGTAAGTGATACTAGATTGGTTGCTTTCTCTAGTTTTGATATTGCTGATTTTACTGTAATCTGAAATCACATGAGTAAGCGATTATTAGTCTTTACTTTTATAATGTTGCAATAATGTCAATAAAAGATTTTAAATAACATCAAATAGGTTCAGTATTTGTAAAGTACGTACAAGAAAAAAAAACCCAATCAATTATGCTTATAAAATATGCGGAAAGGATCTTAATCGCGTAACTGAAATTAGGGACCTAGGCGTAACAATGGATTCCAAACTCTCTTTTATTCCTCACATCGATAAGATAGTTAATAAATCATACAAGCTTATGGGATTTATATTACGTGTAGGAAAAAAATTCAAAACCGCATCAACCTATAAACTTTTATTTAACAGTTTCGTGCGAAGTAGACTGGAATTTGCTAGCCCTGTTTGGAATCCATATCAGCAAGTTCATCAAGATAAAATTGAGAGGTTACAAAGAAAATTTGTGAAGTCTTTGGACTACAGAACCGGTCACATTCACACAGACTATGAATCCTCCCTTGCATTTCATAAAATAGACTCCTTGATGCAACGTCGCAGGCTTATTGATATGACCTTCTTATTTAAAATACTCCATAACATGGTCGACGCCCCTTTTCTGTTGGAACAAATCTACTTTCGTGTACCTCGTAGGCAAGAAAGAAATAATCGTAAGAAATCTTTATTTACCATTAAGCTTAGTAAGACTTGCTATGGCAGTAATAGTTTTATAAAGAGAGCTTGTACTATATATAATGACATATTCATTAATGCAGACATATTTGATCAGTCGTTAATAAAATTTAGAAGCCACATCACTGAACTTACACGCACTGCTGCGCAGAAACAATGAAATTGTTAAATAATTTTACCATTTTATTTTCTATTTTATTTTGCTGTTTTCTGCTGTTTTTTTTTTTTTTTTTTGGTTTTATGATTTTAATGATTGAATTATTATGCTACCAATTGAACTAATATCTTAATTATTTATTTATTGAATGAGTATTGTATTATTTTAACTTGTAGTATTACAAGTTAATAATATAATATTATTTTACTTTATTTAATGATTGATTGTTTTATATTTATTAATTGAATGATTATATTTAAATAATTGTGTTATCTTTTTTCTATTTTCATTTTTGCTGTTATGAGACTGTTTTTTTTTTTAATTCGTAATATTAGATATATATATTTTTTTTTTTTTTTTTCGTTAATAATGTAGTGGGTTGGATTGGCGAGTTTGTACTGTATATTTGTTGCTTTTGTCATTATTGTAATTTGTATCTTGCGCGCGGATTCGGTGTTTAAGGATAAATTTTGTTTGTTATAGTGAATGTCTGCTATTTTACTTATTTTTTTTAATTTGTATGTATCTTGTGTAAGTACCGTTGATTGTTGAATGAAATTTAGGGAACTATAGGTTTATTTTACAATAAATTTTAGTATATATTTATAAATAATGTGTAACTGTTTGTTCCTAAATAAAATAAAAAAAAAAAAAAAAAAAAAAAAAAAAAAAAGTAGTAATCAGCCTATAACTGTCCCACTGCTGGGCAAAGGCCTCCATCATTGAAATCAAGTCATCGCTACAATTGATGGGTAATGGCTTAATCACCACGCTTGCCAAATGCGGGTAGGTGATCACAAACCCGGGCTATGCATCGAAAAATCCGAAATACATTTTGCCTAACCTGGGAATTGAACTCGGGTATCGGGCCGAGCGCTCTGCCACACGGCCACTGACACGTTATTTGTAAAGTAATAGCAACTAATTTTCTAATTTATAAAATACAGAGAAAAAATTAAATGCCTACCCGACCCAGCCCGGAATCGAACCTGGGTCATCCGCGATCCTGGCGGCTGCACTGACCATTATGCTAACGGGAAGGCTGACGTAAGCACTAAATTTTTCCAGTTTTAAAATTTTTTAGTGCTTTTTAGCGGCAGAGTGCCTTCTATCCAACAGTTATTGTAACCGATGGCTATGCAGATTTATCTTTACAGGTTAAATACCACACATTTGATATCACAATGCTATAGTAAGTTTTACTTTTTATTTTTAGGTGCTAATTGACAGCAATTGAACTGAACATGAAGATGAATTGAACTGGATTGCGGTTTTTATTGAACTGGATTTACCCAGGTTCGATTCCTGGCTGGCTTTAGTGCAGCAATTAGCACTTAAAAATAAAAAGTAAAATTAAATTTTCAATTTTTACTTTCACTATCGAGTGATTTTAGTGAATGTAAAGACGTTATTAATATTATGTGCTTAGTTTTGCAAAAAAATATCGATATTAGACTGTTTACCTGAACCGGGTCGCTGTTCGTAGCTTCATTAGTATTTTCTACGATGTCACACAGTTTCATCGCCTGATCAAATACATTCTTCAAAGGCTCTTCGTCACTGGCCTGCCCTGCTTCGTTCTGAGACATGCTTTCTTTATCTTTTGTGGAATTTTAGCGACTTTTACTTCTGAAAGCAAAAATCAAAATAAAAAGAGCATCAACAAAACACTTTAGAGAAGACCTTTTGGCCTTTTCTTGACATAATCATGATGACATTGACATTATTTGACAGTTTGGAAAAGAACACAGACTATCAAAATTTTTGTAAGTGGCAATATTTGCCTAAATAAAAAATGAAGAAAACAAAATAATATAAAAACCAATTTAATAGAAGTTCTTCTTCTTCATAATTTATTGTCAGTTCTGATTCTGTGTCTGATATTCCCTGATAGTCGTCACCGAAAGCAGAGACGGAAATTAGGTACCTTTTATGGTAATTTGCCTACCACGTAAAGTTGAGCAATGGCTCGTGACAACACAAAACACTGCTGCTCTACGAGAAATAATTGCTGGACAAAGAATAAAAAGAACTGTATTTTTACACAATCTCACCATTTAAAATTTTTATGTTATTGTTTGGTACTAATTACTAATCATACCATACCTACTATTTACATGTTATTGTGTATTGTCAAACAATACTAACATTAATAAACTAGCTAAGTACGTACTTTTTATTAATCTTGTAAATAAGTCACGTTACGTTGTATGACAAGTGCTGTTTAATGAACTTCACAATTATGTAAGATTTTTACATATAAAAATCTACAAATGTTACAATTACGAATGCTGTTTAATAAACGTTTACATGTGTATAGAAAACGCCTGTAGATTTCGATGAAATATTGTATCTATAAATTTGTTACAAATTATTACAAGTTACAAATTACATAAAATGTAAATTTTTGCTGAAGAAATTAATGAGGGTAGATTTTAAAAAAATTAAATACTTATTTAGAATTTGGTTTTACCATTTGGTTTTCTATTTGTTTGATTCATAACGAAAGTCATGGAGTAGCACAATAACAAAATCACGATTTTGTCTCAAATATACGTGAATAAAGATGTTTTATTCGGTCGGTTTAGTAAAAAACTAACTCACGATATGAATTTTTTTGTGTATTACAAATAAATTTCTTTACTTAATAGGTTGAGGCACTAAATTGTAAAGTTCTGACACACGACGAGTCCCCCTGTCGAAATCGTACTACAATTTACTAAATATGTAGATTATTGTATTTACAATTTTGCGTTCAATAAAACAGTTTTCCCTACAAATATGTAAATTTTCACCTATAAATTGTAAATGGTTCGGTTCAATAAACATTTACAATTCAGTACACAACTTTATAATTTAGTGCCTCAACCTAATAAGTAATAGTACATTGTTCACCGAGAGGAGAAAGTGACCGATTACCGTCGAGGGTGTCGTTTGAAGCCCGAGCCGTAGGCGAGGGCTTTAAAACACCCGAGATCGGGAATCGCAGTTTCTCTCGAGTGATACATAGTGCTTTATACTACACCTGATACTTTATCAAATTTACGGTAGAAAGTACGTCATTGCATATCGAACAAATATGCGGGGAGAAAACGCATCTGAGCGGGAGAGAAAAGTGTATGAAAATCCATTTCTTACGTGGTTTTTGCGTTTTCTCCCCGCATATTTGTTCGATATGCAATGACGTACTTTCTACCGTAAATTTGATAAAGTATCAAGGTACTTTCCAAGCAGGTGTAGTATAATAGTAGTTTATGCAACTGTCATATAATGAAGGGTATTAAAACACGAGTGTGAGTTTATGAAACGAGCGCAGCGAGTTTCATAATAGTAACGAGTGTTTTAATACCCGTGTTATATGCAGTTGCATACACTACTTTATCTTCACTAATGCAATTAGTCAAACAACAAGAGTAAAAGCTGACAATAGTTTATTTATAATAATTGTTCAAATTTTGGATGGTACAATTTTGAAAGTTAATGTTAATTACCAACCAAACCAATCCATCCACCATCCAATAACCAATGAGAGCGCAGCTGCGCGCGCAGGGCCAATCAGGAGCGAGCGCGCGCTGTTCTTTTTTTATTCAATTGGCACAAGATCTTACCAAAGAGTTTTGTGTATGTAAGTTTAGTAGTTTCGACAAAGTTTTCACGTATAACCCAACTGTTTTCAAAAGCCAGCCTAATATCAAAATTTTATACAACTTGTATGAGGATTTTGACATAAGGCTCGCTAGGTTAATTGGTCGCGTTTTATTGATGTTATAATGAGATTTTACGATATCGATGTGGATATTATACCATCATGTGAAATTGCTTAAATTGAGTGTTTTGTTGTCTGCGCTATAACAGTAGTAATTATATGTCAAGTATTGGAAACATAAGTAGAATGTTACAACATTAGTGTAGATAAAGAAATTTATACCATTCCCACTCTAAAAAGCGTATTTTATTCACTGAAAACAGTGAATAAAAAGCCCTTTTAATCACTGTTTTGGTGTTTGAATTTAGAACACACCAATATACTCGACCTTCATCTCAATACTATATGCATAACCTCCTTGCGCAAAATATACTCGATAACATGCAAAAGGACTTCTTGGCGGGAAAGTGAAGAGTCATGTCTGCGGTTTTGTTTTATTTTCTAAAATTTGTGTTATGTTGAATATTAATGTGAAATAATGGTGGATTATTAACCGTTAAGTGTTCGTGAGTGTGCATGAGTGTTGGCAAATGAAACAAAACAGTGCAACGTCACTTTTCAAATTCTATCAAGAAGTCCGCCCGAGGACTTAGTAAAGCCCCACATCTTTACTGAGATACTCGAGGGGTTGGGTGGTAAATCATTTCTCATTTCATTTATCATTCATCATCATCATCATACAAAAAAAACATATTGTTTATTTATGTATTACTTGTTAGAAAATTACTTTGACACTGGCTAAATGTGCTAATCGCACGAAGCCATCAACAAAATGAAAGAAAGAAAGAACATGCAAAAACTGTTCGACAAACAAACTCCTTGCTTGAGTTTAGAACAGTTTTGTGTTTTTCTTTGCTGTCATTAGTATCCAGAGCCATGAAAATATTATTAATTCTTCTTTTTTCTTCATTAAATGTCTATTTTCGCTTAAATCTTTCTTTTTCTCGTAGTCATGGTATAAAGTATAGTATGTAACTCTTGAATAAAGGACGGATTTATATCGAAGGCCATGAATCACTCGCTTCGCTCAGGATTCTAAGACTTGAATCACTCGCTACGCTCGTGATTCAATCATCATGAACCACTCCCTACGGTCGTGATTCACTCGTTAGAATCCTTTACTTGCTTGTGATTCATCTATGGCCCTCGCATTAAATCCGTCTTTTATTCACTAGTTGCATAATATTTTTTTTTTTTTTTTTTTATTTTACTTTAATTAAAACGGTGTGAAAAAAACCAATTACATTAATTAAAGATTACACATTACAACAACAATTATGAAATACAATTAAAAACAGGATAAATATTCGCATAAAAATAACAGTAATAAACACATGTTACAAAAAGCTACACACGCACTCACACACACTCATACCTTTCCTTCACAGTAACGCAGGCAGTCCGACAATATCTTCGACCATCCATCCGCAAACAAGTCGCACTCAGGATTGGTATCTAGGAGAGCATTGAGTGATGAAAGGCTGCGTGGTATAGGTGACTGGCGTCGGGCCACTGTTCGACAAAATGGTACCGCAAACAACTTATGCCTTTTGCTACGACTGTAGTTATTAGGAACAACCCACTCAACACTACTTTAAAGTTTATACTGACACCCCCTACCAACCATCCGGTTACAAAGTAGGTGTCAGACATCCTTGTGCAAGCACAAGGATGTCTGACACCTACTTTGTAACCGGATGGTTGGTAGGGGGTGTCAGTATAAACTTTAAAGTAGTGTTGAGTGGGTTGTTATTAGGAACAAATAAACGACACAAGTCACCGTGCAGATTCGGAGTATCAATCCTACCGCGAAGTATTTTACACATTATTATCATTTGATGCCTATCCCGTCTGACCTCCAGCGAGTTATACCCGAGGCACCCAAGAAGAAACTTGGTCGGGTACATATACGGATAATATCCATTTACACGCTTGTACAGATACCTGAGGAAAGCTTTTTGTACGTTTTCAAGCATAAGCACGTATTTGCTTTCGCATGGACTCCAGATGCACATTGCGCTTTCCATTTTTGCCCGTACTAGGGCAGCAAATATTAGGCGTATAACGCTATAATTATGGAAGTCACGGCAGTTTCTAAGCACAAAACCCAATCGCCTAAAGGACTCTTTGGCGAGTGCGATAACATGGTCGTGAAATGTTAGGCTTCGATCGAACGTGACTCCTAGATCTTTCACATTGGTTGCCCGAGTTAATAACTTACCATTAAGGATGTAGGGGTATACTATAGGCTGCCTCTTTCGGGTAAAGGTCATTGCGGAGCATTTGGCCGTGTTGAATTCTAACCTATTTTGCTCACCCCACTGGTAGACTGCATCAACATCACGTTGTAAATCCCGGCAGTCCACATCGGATTTTATCTCTCTAAAAAGTTTTAAATCATCTGCGTACATCAAACAGCGTGAGTTCTTGAGTACGCTGGGGAGATCATTAATCATGAGCAAAAATAGTAGGGGTCCCAATATAGAGCCCTGACTTACCCCAGAACGTGTGTGATACGGACGGGACTCGTATACACCGAGCCTGACCAACTGTTGCCGATCCCGAAGGTAGTCCGCGAGTAGTCGAAGAAGTCTTGGGGTAAAACCTAAGGTGCAAAGTTTTACAAGTAAAACATCATTGTCAACCCGGTCAAATGCCTTACGGAAATCAAAATAGAGTACATCTACCTGGGAGCAATTGTCTAATTTAACGGAAATATACTCGACTAGATCCAACAAATTTGTCTCAACAGATCTTTCAGGTCTGAATCCGTGCTGCTCATTGCAAAGGTACTTGTTTACTTGTGAGTATACGTGTTTGTGTATAATGCTCTCAAATACTTTGGCAGGAGAAGACATGACAGCAATCGGTCTGTATTCCTCAACCCTGGACTTGTCTGAGCTTTTGGGTATTGGGCTTACTCTAGATAGCTTCCATTGGGGCGGATATTTCCCAGTCTCCAATGCGACGTTAAAAATATGGCACAGTGGTATGCATAGTGCTTTATTTACATGCTTAAGTAATACTGGGGGAACACAATCAGGTCCCATGGAACTATTTGACTTTAGCCTGTTTATTCCCTGCAAGACTTCACTTGGAGTAATTTGGGAAATGTTAACGTAATTACTGTTACAATCAATGTCAGAGCCAGAAACAAGCTCAGCATTCAAATGTGGAATCTCGGACAGGAAAACACTTGCAAAGAAATCTGCGAAAGACTGCGCTGCCTCCGCACATGTGGAAGTTTCGCCATTATACATAACACTGGGCTCAAAACCACCTTTCGTACGTAGACTCGAGATGTGCTGCCAAAACTCACGCGGATTAGATTTTATATTGCCCTCTATCTGTTTCATATACTGCCTGTAATTAGCTGCCGTGCGACATCTAAGATCGGCCCTGAGCCGAGAGAAAAGCCTGTATGCTTCAACACAGTTACGTCGCTTCCATGCGGCATGCAATTTGGCTTTCCGCTTAATATCGTTTATAATATCACTGGAAAACCAGACGGGATAACGCTTGCCTACTGATTTACGCGCTTTTTTGGGCATGCATTCATTAAAGTTGCCATATATAATAGCATAAAAACTATCCGTGGCTGCAGCAACATCACTCTTGTCAAGAACAGTGTCCCAAGAACAATCGGAAACCAGCTCTAGCAATTTTACAAAGTCACACTTGTTAAAATTCCAGTCTTTAGATGGGTTAATATTTGATGGTTTTAGGCTATCTGAGCGGTGACCCGAATTAAGTCCAATAACTATATCTAGAGGAAGATGATAGTCATCAACAGGGACTAGCCCGTCCGTAGCAGTGACATTCACCTCAGACACTACATTGCTCTCACTAACCAGCACGACATCTAACATTCCCCCAAATAAATTAACTATTGTATTCTTCTCCGACATGTTATAATAGGGTAGGAAATAACAATAATAATTACAAACATTTGAAGAAGCACTATTCAAATTAAGATCACCCACAATTATCACTGGTGATCTTAGCTTATCCAATGAGTTTTCAACTTTACAAAAAAAATCCATGTACTCACTGTTACTAGCAGAAGGTTTAATATAAAAAACACATACATAAAATTGCCGCCCCTGCCACTCAAAACCACCCCAAAGATCCTCACCAGCCTCAGTTTCCAAATCACGGCATCTATGTACCACAATGGGAGCACGCGCCGCTAGCGCGACACCACCGCAAGGTGTTCTTCTGTCACTACGCAACAAACTCCAGTCACCATTTGCGAGTTCCGAGTCTTCGACCGAGTCATCTAAGAATGTCTCAGTTACGGCCACGATGTTGTGTTCAGTCAGAAGTAAATTATTGCGCCATGTTCTGAGCTTAGTCTTGAGGCCGCGTACATTCTGATAGAACAGTTTAAGTTCATTGCGTTCATTGTCATTTACTGTTTGTCGGACCACGAAAGGGCACGCTCATGGGAGCTTTCTGAACCGTGCTTGTACTTGACGGGTTGGCTGGCCTTTGATAAGGTATCCAGGCTTTAATTCTCGCATTAACCGGCCAAACATCAGTACTAAAGCACATGTCATAAGACGCAAGAGGGACACCAATTTTAAAAGATTTATAGTCACCTCTTGCCGTTAGTTCTTGAACGGTACATGTTCCTGTTGGACACAACAGGCCGAGATAGTCCCTGACCTCCTCAGCACTGGACTCCATATTCCATAGGTGTAGGTACTTCCTCGGCTCCACTGCCCTTAAGGTGGTTTTAGCTGGATCCGCTGTGCCGCATAAAGACGGTGGGCGCTGATTCTTTCTTATTTTAATTATATACTATTTCATCCCCCCATCTCGGAAAGAGTTTTTTTGCTCTTCGATATCTGAGTGCAAAAGCCGTTTTTATCCGCTAGAGGATTAAGTAAATTGAATTTAGAACATCGTGTGCACTAAGTTTGTGAATTCAAAACATCCTACCAACCTACCACCTATTTACTTCTACCTCCATGGTGCCGAATTTATCAGTACACAAGTCACTAACACCAACATTACACTACCTACAACAAAAATATTATACTCAACTTAAGTAACTGTAGCAACGTTACTTTCAATTTTTCTTAATTATACCTAAGTATTATTTGTTATAATTTAAAGATTATTCTGTAATACTTACCTATCACAATGTAGTAGTTAATACCTAAACTGAAATAAAAGTATCTTATGATTGTAAATGTTTTTTTTTGCATTTAGTCATTTCCTCGCTGAGGTGGGATGAAAAGTTACGTGTTGCACTCGAGTGCAAAGATATTTCACTTTGTGCTCTTTTGATTCCCTCGCTAACGCTCAGGATTCTAATGTTTGAATCACTCGCTGCGCTCGTGATTCAATTTTAGAATCCTTCGCTTGCTCGGTCATCAAAATTGAGCACGCGGTTAAAAAGCAACTTTGCACTCTTGTATAACAAATAACTATTATTTGTTATGTATACACAAAAAATGGTTCTAACAAGTAGTAGTGGAAGCAGTGACAATAGTAATGATGAATATATAAGTGAACGGCATCGGCGACTTTTTCGTAAAAGGATTAACTTACTTTTGATGTATTTTTTCATATCGTGAGTTAGTTTTCACTAAACCGACCGAATATAATATCGTATAATATACGAGGAGCACAATAACAAAATTATCCATGACTTTCGTTACGAATCAAACAAATACTAAAACCAAATGGTTAAACCAAATTCTAAATAAGTATTTTTTTTAATCTACCCTCGTTAATTTCTTCAACAAAAATTTACATTTTATGAAATTTTTGGTCACCTATCTGAAGACCGGCTTTTGTGAAAGTTGCTTAAGTTTAACAATAGCATATGGCATACCGAGCGCGCTAACCACTGCGCCCTCGAGCTCCTCAATCGATACCTATCTTATATGAAAAAAAAACATAAACTCTTAACCAAAACACTTCCACAATTTTATAAAGTCGCCATTTTCTTTATTTAATGAACTACAAACATACAATACCTACCTACATACAGATTTACATAGTAGTTATCATGTGTAGGTACATACTATTTTATTATAGTAAACTCAACAATAAATAAATAATAAATAAATTATATATAAGTAATATAAGATTAGACCCAAGACTCCGTACTAGCAGAACAAGGGTACGACGAGCCAGTTCACACGCGCTCTATATCAGGTACAGGCATGTACCGGGGCACTTCTCCCCACCCCCACGACCCGGTCCGAGTCTTTAGAAGTGCCCTCGGGTTGTTCCGCTTCCCGATTCGATCCGAACCCCTCGAAGTAGGGCACGGGGACACGCACTAGCGCGTGATGCCGTTCCCTCTATAAAACCTCTGACGGTGCTTCGTTTCACACGGCTTGAGGAACCCTCCAAGCTTTAAGTTTCTCGCCGCCCCCAAAAGACCGGTGAAGCTGAAAATGCCGTTTGAAGCAATAGCAAACTCGTGCTTATTACTCAGGAAGGAAGGCCCATCCGTTAGACGTTTTATAAGCTGATAATGATGATTTTTTTATTTTGAACCCATCCTTGATCTAATATCTCTCGGACAAGAACATGTCGTAGAGTTACCTGGCGTTGTGACTGCACTTCACACACTGTAGTGTTTCAAGTATCCTTTTCATAATTTTCTGAATATAACAGTTTTGAGTTTATGAGGTCAGTGCCGCTTGTCACCCAACCACAACACATCAAAACCTGCTTTTGAGAAGGAAAACCATTTTAATTTAGTGGTGTAGTTAGGTAATTGGGGCCGTAGCCTACACCTGCATGGAGTAATTATGTTGTCGATCTATTTTGATGTCGCCCAGGGACGTGGTTATAGGTAGCTATGGCATTGGCTGAGGCTGCGATTTTCAAGACGCAGTTTTTGCTTAGGTATTTTTATCGTTCTTTCTTCTGTGGCTCAACGCTAAAGCTATGGCCCTCTGAATCTAGAGGAGTCTGGGTTCTATCATCGGATCCATTTTCTAATAAAACACATACACAACATCGATCAATAAAGCCGCCGCCGCCACCGGCTATTTATACCAAACGACCTACCGGCGCGGGCAGGTGAGGTTAACATTCGAACCGTAACTTGATATTGAATTTTTTTTCATTGGGAAACGCCTGGCCTTATCTCACCTGATGGTAAGTGACTATAAGGCCGAATTAATCCGAGAAAACACCAATACATCCTCAACTGCTGAGGAAACAAGATATGACTATGTTACGGGACTCAACAATGCTAGTAACACTGTTGATAGATGATAGTCAGCCATTCGAATTTGAACAAGTCCTACCGCCCACCAAACCGGGTACATTACCATGAACAGGAGGCATAGAACAATGTGCTCATTAGGAATCGAACTGTGTCGTTTCCACTACAGACCACAAAGACTTTAAACCATATGAATTTCTCCCGCGTTCTAGTCGAAAACGCCGTCCTGACTCCTGAAGTGACTCTCTTTACCCGTAATTGGTACCCACAAGCTTTCACAAAGCGGGCAACAGCTCCAATAGAGGTGCCTTCTCTATTTAAAATTGGTATGAAGGTATAATACATGATGTCTACTCCATCTTAATACTTAACTTTGGCTGCAATTATTTGTCTATTTCATTGGTACTTAATACCCCAGCTCTACCCGTCTCTTAAATGCAGACAGTAGAAGCAAGGACAATTTTCCTCGAGAACAATCGCTGTGTTGACTAACCGTACTGTCTGCAGCGTAAGGGCCGGTTGTATCTAAATCACACGTAGGACGACTACAATTGACTACATCACTACGCGCGAGTAAACAGCCTAGCCTCGGCTCCACAGTAAAGATTCAGTGGTCGAGAAGCGAGCACGCCTGCCAGTCATGTAAGTTCGTACTCGCATGCACCGGCCCGGAACCAACAATGGTTGACCTCGGCACGTTAAAATGGTTGAGCTATTGTGAATCTCGTGCTTCAATCGCGACAAAATTCGGATATTAAGCTGCCCGTAAGCGGATTCGGGCGAAAACGTGTCTTTTCTCATTTAATCTTCGTCCCGTTGTTGTTGACAAGCACCCAAATGTTATGAAAACAATGTCACATTGTGTTGTTTCGTAGGCTGTGTTAGTGAGCGCTGCCGCTATTGCGAAATCGGACCATAGAGAAATGTCTGGGTCGTGTTGGAAAATTCCTACATGAAATCAACGACAATATAATGTATTATTTATTTTTAATATACAACGGTAAAGAGTTGAATGCTGATGGCAATCTGATGGTAAATAATGATAAGATCAAAGGTGACGCATTTCACGCGAAATTAAGATTTCGCGTGAAATGCGTCACCTTTGATCTTTGAGAGATAAGTCTCTTAACTGCCGGAAAACAACAGCAATGCTACTTACAAAGAATGTTGTTATGACGACAGACTTAAATAAAATGGTGGCAACCGGTAACTATAGTCATATACTGGAATGCTGGATCTCTGGATCCTTAGTGACTCAGAGGATGTGTTAATTTTGTTGCATGGAACTGTGAACCTGACGTGCCTCCGCATACCCATAAAATTTTGTCTAGTTGGGCTATCGGAAAAAACCTAGAGGCGTTAGAATATCTTATGGAAATCAACATAGTTTCTGTAAATTTATAAACGAATTCACATTGTTTGTGTTTACCTACGTAGGTACCCTTAAATGTCTGCCCAGTCTGACAATGGAACCATATATAAAAACCTTTTAGTCTTTTATAAAGTAACAGTGATTGCGAATCCTTCCAACCTTTCATTAACATTGAAAAAGTAGTTTTCCATGTCAAGTTTTTCTTCTTGCTGTCTCCGCCCACCGATAATTATTGACATACGTAACCGCCTCTGTGATCTAGTGGTTAAGTCCACCGGTCTCAGAACCAGAGGTCACGGGTTCGATTCCCAGCGTAATGCATGTTTGTGCACTCCGCCATGCATGTTGTCCGCCTGGCTAGGTACCACCATCTTAACTAAATATGTCGCTATAACATAAATGTTGGAAGCATTGTTGTGTTCCGGCAGCTAGAGATAAGAAAGCCGTGCCTTAGTAGTTGAAGATCCTGGGTGAAGTCCGCGTGCGAAGGTGAGATGAAGGCACTCTAACTGTACGGCATGCGGCACTGTACGGTCAAGCCCGTAAGATATAAAAAATATATATACGAACTGTACTTTATAACACGTCTTTTACAGACCAATACCAGCTTGCGTTTAAAAAAATAACTAACTAAAAACAAATATCTTCTATTTTTGCTACCGACTCTTTATTTATTTCAATTAGTTATACTATTCCTATAACGTCCGTGAAAAATAAACAAAACGAAGTCTAAAGTTACTATTTCGTTTTCGAGATATTATTATGAAAGTGCCAAGTTGTGCCCATTTCGAAGCCTTTTGCGGTCACACGGACACCTTACAAAATTAATTAGTAATCTTATTAAATTATCAACTTATAGGTACTTAGTAATTAGGTCAAAGTAATCTTCTTTTATACGACTAATTGCATTAGCGGGTTAGTATAAGTCTAAGGACTTATCGTGATTTAATTAACCCCCAAGTACCCAAACATAAGGGAGTGTTATAAATAGTTATACCCATAGCAAGACGGATTCAGGTTTGTAGTTTGCAAGATTTAGTATCCGATCTCGTAAACTTGGTCACTGAATCGTTTTCGCTAATTAGTTAACGTACGCTTAATTAGAAATGCTTGGATTGTCAGATACTTGAAAACAACGTTCTACATAAACGAACGATTACATGGTGAATATTGTAATGTCCCAAATTTTGATATTATTTATTAGCTACCTCATAAACACCGACACTTTACTTACCGGCTTACGCACAAATGTCACGCCTGAGATAGTGTTACATATTGCAAAGTGATCAATCATAGAGCATTAGCCTAGCCACAATTTTTTGCGCCAGTCTCTGTAGCCACCTGCCCACACCATCGGCAGCGGAGTAGAATGGTCTTTTATAAACCAGTCATACCATACCCAGCTTTTGTATTCTGTGCCACAGCCGAGTTTGAATTTCTGATGGAAAATTCTGGAGGGAGACGGCCCGCGGCAGGATGCTTCTCATTACGGCGATTGTTGTTGCGCCCCACATTGTAGACACAGTCAAGAAACTTCTTGAGTTGCAAACAAAAGATGACGTCATCGCAATTAATGTACTGAATGCATTCTTTATAAAGTGATATAGGTAGGTAGGCGGTTGATTCATCACACAAAACATTAGTTACCTTAGTTTGTGTACGCTTCCCATTTTGTAGATTTACAGACAATTCCTACTTTTTTAATAAAATTAAAAAATGAAAGAAAAAAAACCTTTTTAAAAAACAAGCTTTTATTTGAATGCGCTAAAAAGAAAAAATAAACTTTTACTTTAAAACTTTTACTATCAACTTATAACGTCATTACACAATTCATATAATATAAAAGCTTGTCGCAAGATTTAAGTAAGTATTTACTTGTATTTACTTAGATTGAACATTTTAATATTTAAAATCAAACACATCAAGTTATTTAATTATCTACACAAGTAAATCTCGCGACAAGCTTTTTTATTAAATAAATTGTGTAATAGACGTTATAAATTACAGTGGTTATAAGTTGATAGTAAAAGTTTTAAAGTAAAAGTTTATTTTTTTCTTTTTAGCGCATTTAAATAAAAGCTTGTTTTTTAAAAAGGTTTTTTACTCATATTTTATTTTTTACTTTTTAGTTATCGTCCTTTCATTTGATACCCATATTGTAGGCAAGCATTAAAAACGTAGTCCGCCATATTGGATTTAGAGTAACGTCACTTGAGTTATTCTCAGCAAGCCCTTTCATTGACACTTACCCATATTGTAGGAATGCATTAAACATAATTAGTCCGCCATCTTGGATGT
Source organism: Eudonia mercurella (assembly GCA_963082485.1). Classification (NCBI taxonomy): domain Eukaryota; kingdom Metazoa; phylum Arthropoda; class Insecta; order Lepidoptera; family Crambidae; genus Eudonia; species Eudonia mercurella. Next base: position 27,021,842 of record OY720023.1, on the reverse strand, counting down.
GCCACCATGTTGGATTTAGAACGACGTCACACAGTTAACCATGCATTGTCATCCAAACTGAACGTGTACAAAATTTCAGCTCAATCGGTTGAAGATATCTTCCTCAAAATTGAGTTTCAAGTATTTTTCGAGTTATTCTCAGCAAGCCCTTTCATTTGATACCCATATTGTAGGAATGCATTAAAAATAATTAGTCCACCATCTTGGGTGTCCCGCCACCTTGGATTTAGAATTACGTCACACAATTAACCATGCATTGTCATCCGAACTGAACATGTTCACAAAATTTCAGCTCAATCGGTTGAAGATATCTGCTTTAAAATTGAGTTGCAAGATTCCACCTAAACAAACATATATACATTGCAAGTTAAATCAAAGCTTGTAATAATGAGAAGAAGTTCAGCTTTGATGATACGTTACGATTACCGATAAACAATACTTGGATCGTCCCATGAGCTCATGTTTACTTCGAGAGAAGCCATAAAAACTAACATGTGTGATGTGATGGACTTGTATGTACATTTTCACACCCATGTGCGACCGTTGGTCGTTTCAATTAACGATGCCAATCTCGTATAATCCATGCATCACGGCGTGATCGATAAACAAGTCATTTTCTTATGTTACAGATAACATGGGTGTGAAGGTCGCTCTGTGAAGATTGTAGATCAATATCAAAATGGCTCGACTGACGGTACTTTTTTATATGCTCTTCGCGAATAGTATGACGTATGGCTTTAATGGCGATAGCTTTGAGTTGGAATGTCCTGATGAGTGCGATTGCCACTACTTCAGGATCAATTGGGTGACCGACTGCTCGGAGAGCAACCTCACCGAGGTGCCCTACGAGGAGTTAAGCATGAGCGTCTACATCCTAGACCTGAACGGCAACAACATCACGACGCTGAAAACGTTCCCTGGAGATATCAAGATGAGGAGATTGCAGATAGCTAACAACAGGCTTATGCGTGTCGACAGAGAGTCCTTCAAAGGTCTGGAGTACTTGATTGACGTGGATTTGTCAGGAAACAACATCAGTTACGTCGATCCTGAGGCTTTCCTGTAAGTACTACGTTAAAAATATTACAATCATACACAGTTTCAGTATCATTCTGCCGATCGATATTCTATCAGAACTTCTTCATGCGCGAAGCGATTTTCCCAAACTCATAAGTCCATAATCTAATCTTCTCTATATATGTAGCTTTAGGAAAAAAACCTAAAATAGTGCGTCTTTACCTGAAGAACGCTTGTGGGTTTGAAGAGAATGAAGAGACGGAAAGCAAAAAGTGCTTGAGAAAAAAAATTCTCGCCACAAAAACACAACATAAATAAATAAAGGACCTACATGTTTAAGTAAAAAATAAGAAGAGAAGCTTAAGTTCCTTTACAAGTCAATCATTCTGAATATTTAAAATGGCTTGTGTGCGTTTTCTCGTCTTTCTGCGACAACAAATCGGAAAAAGTATTTCAAATATTTCGGACCAGACCAACACGCCTTCCTGACATCTTGCTAACTTTAACCTTGATATTACATAATAGTTTCCTCCGGCAATGCAAGTTATAGGTGTATCGGTAGGTTTACTTTACATTATTTTGTTATATTATATTATAATATCAGCCATAACTGTCTCACTCGTGGACAAAGGCCTCCCCACACTTTTTCCACACCGTCAGGTCCCCTGCAACAATCATGCCGTTTTTTCTTGAACCTATCAAGGTCGTACGCCATCTTCGTCTCGGTCTATCTGGTTGGCTTTTCGCACTTTATATTAGTAGGCAAATATCAGCTGACCTCATTGAGCGCTACAAGTTGAAGGTGCGTTTAGTCGCGGCCAACGAACCCAGGCTCCGTGGGGGGACAAAATAAGGAGAACCAGAAGGTACTTAATACATACCGCGCTTGAGCAACTCACACATCGAACCCTTACACGGACACGGATCTCGAAACAGCTCGGAACAGCCCGAGCGCAGCTTGTTATGTTGGAAGATTCCGTAACCGTGAGAGATAGTGTGGTGGTATCCTATGTGTGCGTTGCTCGAGTGAGTTTGTATGAAGCCTACCTTCTGCAATCTCCTTATTTTGTGGTGGGGGGCTGGTAGCGCGCGTGCTGCTGCTGACGGGCCGGGTGGCAAGTGCGTCGCAAGCCACGCACTATTCTGGTTCCGTAGGGATATCAACTGCAGTGAAACATCGAGGTTTTTTTTTATATACTAGTAGTCGCCCGGTGGTCGAAATTCGACCGTAATTTTATTAAGGCTGCACGGATTGTATCCTAAGCAATGAAAAATTAAAAAGATACAATGTGAGTTTGGATTAGCATTGAAGATATAGGCCGCTCCTCTTCTATTTTTGAAATTTTTGAAAAGAGTATAATGAATGCGTGTGTGTCAAATACATGGTATTGTGTGTAATGTTTGTTTTATTGATTTAATGTATTTTTATGCATAATTTTAAAAAAATATTAACATTCTGCAATCTTTTTCTATATAAACTAAAAGTGTGCGAAATTTCATACTCCTCCGGCCACGCAATTTTCGTAAAAAGGGGTATAAAGTTTTTGCTTCACGTTACTTCACGTATTAATAACTGATACAGATGTAAATATATTAATTTGTACTTGGTAATTTACAGACGTAAATATACTAACTGTACGAGATTTACAGATGTATATATACTAAGATGCTAAAGATGTGAGTTCCATTTACCATTCGATCACGATTACGAAAACGAGAATTTGTATTCAAATTGTAATTTGTTCGCAACAATATTTAAAATTAAGTAAGTAAATAATCATAAACAGGGAGAGTTAAAACTTTGCCGTACAAAATATAATTTCCGTTATCGTGATCGAATGTTGATGGGTGTTCAAAACTCTAACTCAAGTTACCTTGGTCGTTTACACATGAATAAATACAGATAGTATGTACATAACACAATAAGATATACAATTTTAATGGAAAGGTGAGAGTAAATAACATAAATGTATATGGAGGAGGTATGTGCGTCACGTAGCAAAAGATTAGGACCATTATTCACACATTTCTTTGAGTTCGGTATGTTTACATGTTTAGAGAATGATCAAGTACAAAACTTTCATATATTTATTAATAAACACTATAAGCTCTCTAATTTTCAAACTCTTTCGTGAGAATGTGTTTACTTTTTCAAATAAATAAAAGTGTAACTGGTATACTTACTACATAAATTTTAAAATAAGGGGTCTCCCTTAGTTTTGGCACGCATACATTTCTTAAATTCATCATATACTGACACGAAATGTTATGTTAAAAGTAGATAAAGCAAAACCTGGAGTTGAATCACAATTAAAAAATGTTTCAAAACTTCTTTGTCGTAATTATCAGGAGTCACAGGGTAGAAAATAATGGTACCTATAAAGCGATAAATCATCATTTCGAAACGAGTGTCGCTGTTGACCGTAGGACCCTAAGCAGAAGAGAAACCGCGGCGACCTTGAAATAAACAATTAAATTACATGCTTGCTGCAGTTGCGATGGGCGGGCTCCGTAAGACGAATTGGCTAATCAGCTGAGACCTATTGTGGCACTACGGCGATTGCGCGACAGATATCCAAGATTAATCTAAGACTAGCTTCATCCAACATTTCCGACTGTCTTTAATGAATTCCCAAAGTTATGACATATTTTTCCGAGAAAAATGTATTCTGCAGTAAGTGTGGTAACACGTTAGTCCCGAATATGGCAGATGGGGTACCTTGCACAGGACCCCGAAAAATTACAAAGCTGCGAGCGTAAAGCAACACATGGCTGAGATGTTGTTTAAGGTCTTGGAAGATAGTAGGTATATCTCTCTACTAGTAAACTATATTTTAGAATAATTTCGGTAGTTTCGGATATTACTCCATCACATACAAACTAACAAACTTTACCTTTTTGTAATGTTAATACTTAACCAACACAATAAGTTAAATTTACACCAGAGTAGAAACCTTTCCAACGGGTCAGAAGTGAAAACGGCTTGCAAAAAATAAGGATACGTATTTTATGGCATAGTTAATCGTTATGGGCAGTTACGGCACTTAGAACTCCAGGGTTCACAATTAAAGCTATTAGGTCACGCCAATATTCTCCCGTTTCATTACCGATTATATGGAAAAGGCACTTTAACGAAACGTTATTACAATACATTCCGCATTAGTTAATTGTGTCACCTCCATACTCTTGACGATGTTCATAAATCATGAGTAAGCCCTCATCTGTACCACTTTTTTTTAAATTACCTATATTCAGAATAATTGAGATAATTACTTGAATTACCTTGGAACATTACTTCAACGTATTCATAGCTATTACCTTTATAGGTCACGGTCCTATTTCTTTACAAGTCACAGCAGTTTCCTGTTTTCCGATGTGTATTGAACTACAGATAACGTTAAATTCATACAAGAAAAGATATTTTAGAAACGCGAATACTTTTAAGAACGTAGATTTGCCTATATACTTTATTCCTATTTTATTAAACACACAATATGATACAATTGGGATTAATTATTCATTATCAAGTTCTTATTTGACAGGATATCATAACATAAGCTAGTCATTGCCAGTGCTGTAATATTCTCATTCTCGTTAACCTGATCGAATGGTTTATCAAACTAGCATTCAGGGTGCCAAGTGCGAGTTTCATTCGCCATTCGATCACGTTAACGAAAACGAGAATTTGTATGGCAAAATGTTAACTCCTCTCGTATGTCGCCAGAAGGCGCTGCTTCAAAGCCATACTAATTTTCGTTTTCGTAAACGTAATCGAATGAATACGGATAGTAAACAAAACTCACACTAGGCTCCCAGAGTAGTGGACGAGATTTGACGATGGTGACGATCCCCTCATACCATTGATACCTGTCTATAGACATATACACAGTAGGTATCAATGGTCGATACACTGACGTAGATAACAACAAAGCGCGCGAGCGTGAGTCATTGTTTACTCCGCGATGGATGTACTCTCCCACGGCCGCCCATTGTTTGGCCGACAGCTCTGACATTCATCCCTGACGGCACAATGCTGATGACAAAATTGTACCAATTGAACTTGATGCGATGTCCAGAGCCGCTACAAATTGACGTTAACACGTTATGCCAATATTAGATAATGGCCACACAACGAATGCAAATTGAAATTGCTGTTAGACACAATTTACAACTTACTCAAGACATCAAGAGTGTTTCTGGCGTAGAAAAATATCGTAGCATCGGGTGATTAGTTAGAACGCTCTATTATCTATTTAATCAGAATGAAGTGTTTACCATTATTATTCTTTTCATTTCAGAGATTCACGAGGACTCCTGAATGTAGAGCTACAAGATAATCCTATTAGCATTGTGGAGGGACCATTCCTGAGCTCTAGCACTCTACAATTCCTGGACATAAGCAGCTGCAATCTATCCACTATCAACCCACAATTCTTTGATAACATTACGTCTCTAACAACAGTTGATCTGTCAAACAACCCTCTTCAAACCTTAGAAAATGGCGTATTCGATGTTTTGACCAGTTTGGAAACTTTAAAACTAAACGACTGCAAACTTACCAACATAGCCGAAAATATATTCACGCCGTTTGTAAACTTGAAGTTTTTGGAACTAGCAGGCAATCAGTTGACAAATATAGATTGGCCAGAATTATTAGGCAAGCTCATTAGGTTGGAATACTTGAATCTACGAAAAACAGGAATTACCTCATTATCAGAAGACACATTTTCAAATTGCACTAATTTAGTGTCGTTAATATTGGCAGACAATGAGTTGCGCGACTTGGATGTTGCGGCTACATTGGGCAGCAGTGTTGATCATTTGGAATTGTTAGATTTATCCAACTGCAAAATACGAGGACCTATTTCTGGCGAAGCTTTTGCAAATGCTACGAGACTGAAGACGCTTTACCTTTCTGGCAACCCGTTATTCGCTCCTGACTTGCAAGAAGCTTTAGAACCACTTCCAAAACTAGAAAAACTGTTCTTGAGTAACTGTGGCTTACGAAACCTGCCTGACAATTTTAACGTGTTTGATGATCTTCAAGAACTCGATATATCACACAATCCCCTTGTAAATGTGTTTACTAAACTATTAGCCCCACTAGAAAAACTAGAATATCTTAATATGGGATATAGTAATCTTTCTTATATAGGCCCAGATTCTTTCTCCAAAATGACTTCAATGAAGAGACTAGTTTTATCTGGTAACGATCTATTGTCGCTTGAAGCTGGTTTGTTTGGTAATCTGACTCAGCTTACTACATTAGAGTTAGAGTTTTGTGGGCTGAAAAGGCCATTAAACTCGAATGCATTCTTTAAGAATTTAACATACATGGATTTGAGGGAAATCAGACTAAGTGGCAACCCACTGGTTATACCAGCATCTGGGCCTCTGTTCCCGAAACAACTTTCTCAAGTTACTCTTATGGACCTAAGCAATTGTAATATCACTGTACTGAACGCAGACGCATTTAAGAATACTGAAAATATTACAGACTTGAATCTGGCAAGTAATAGAATTGTATCTAAAGAAGACAGTTTGCAATTTTTAGAGAGGTTACATCATCTGGAAAAGATAAACTTAGGCAACAATAATTTGACGACGATCGATCCTCAAGTATTTGTGAATAATCCAAAGCTTCATGCGTTGAATCTTATTGGCAATCCATTTGTTTGTGATTGTAAGATTGCAGAAATGTGGGACTGGGCAAACATGATCAAGGGCAATTTAGACGTCCTCATTGGAGCAAAGAGTGCCGAAAAAGATATAGTTGTGAAAGGAAACAAGAAGAAGAAGCACCTATACTGTCATTATAACGAGACTCAGATGCGGAACATGACCATTCCGGTCAATAAGACCGTTCCTGGAAGAAGGCCGTTCATGAAGCCAAGAGAGCTGACTTTCGCAAATAGAACCTGGGCCAAATACGTCAGAGAATCTGGATGTGAGCCTGTGGTCAAGATATTACGGCCAATCGCTTTGGTGGCGGAGTTGTTCCAACCTCACATGCACGTTTCAACGGGGGCCATAGTGTTGGCGCTGTTCGCGTTGGTGTTCGGCTTGTCGACAGTGATGATGACAGTGCGGCTTTTCCGCAAAAGAAATACAACAGAAATCGACACAGAGACGAACAGAAAAAAAAGATAGCAATTGAAATTCGATTGAAATCAATATTATTTATGTATGAAGTAAATAAAGTAACGGAGGTGGTAAGATCTAGAACGCTTTTGCAAAATGTTCTTTAATTTTTGTACCTTGATTGTATTAAGTTTTGACAAGGTGTACATGTATTGTATGACATTAAGTGTAGTAAGTGAATTTAGTAATAATATTTATTTTTTATTGAAAAAGAAGATATCGGTTGTTTTTTTTTTCTTATTAAAATTTATTTCATATTGTTTGTACATAATCTTAAATTTTTTTTTGAAAATTATTAAGTACCTAAAAGATTACTAGTATTATTTCCAAATACTTCTTTAACTTTATACTAACATATAAATAGAAGGCAGATGGAGTCAGAAAGAGCATCTGCTCTTCATAAATCCAAAAACTAGATAGTTTCTAATATAATTGTGTAAGTAGTATGCATAAGTATATTGCAATTTCGTGGTGACAATGATATAACATAGCGGGTCAGTAAGGTAAGGCCGGCTAATGAAGCAAAGTCCTGCTCCATTAGCTGTCGTCGCATCTGAACTCTGCTTCTGCATAACATCAGGCATTACAAGGATTCCCAAAATACATTTTCTACTACCTGAATTAAATTGAAAAAGGACTTCAAACTGTTAACTAAAACGCCGGAAAACCGTTCCTCAATGTAATGCAATTAACAGAAATATTATAGAATGTCTATACATTTGTTGACGTACCTAAGTTTACCAACCAAAACGCGCTCATTGAAAATATAACAAAGAAAAATACTTTTGTGAAAGATAATTCTTAATCCAATTACAACACTCCCATTATTTACCCACAGATACTTAATAAAATTAAATGGTAATTTACCGCAAAATGTTCCGATTGATTTCTTATTATATATTTCTTCACGGTTTCTGCAACTTGCCATTGCGTTCATAGTTTGTTTACTCAAAGTACGAGTGATTGCACGGGCACCTGCCATACCAATTGCCCTTTTTCATGGTATTATTACGAGAGCACTTGAATATCCTTTCTGAAGAAAAAAGTGAAATTCATTCTAAGGCAAAATTTCTCTATTCAACCTAGATTTTGTTTTACGCAAACATCACATTGGAATAAAGCATTTCATCAGACCACGGTGCTTGTAAAGAGTTCTAAACTTCTGGATGAAATTATAATGTTATATAAAGCGTGAATACACATTTTTGTCTATTTTATCAAAAAGAGACAAAAATGTGTCTGACTGAACTATCATCGGGGGATTTTAAAGAAGGGGGTAAGCGCCTCCTCACATTGTCCATACCCTTTACAGATTCTACAAGCCGTTTAAGTTGGTTGACAAGAACGGAAAATCCGAGCTCGTGTCTAAAGGCTAGGGGTTCGGGTTTACCATGTCGTGGGGTGAGTAGAGTATTTCCATGACAATTTTTTAACTTCAACTGGTGATAAAGTTTTAGATGGATTAGGTTTAACTAGGTAGCATAGCTGGGCACCGTTAATCAAATAATTAACTTCGTTAATTGCTAATCCGTTACTAAAAAAGTTAACTTCGTTACCGTTAAAGCGTTAAATGTACAAAAAAATAACGTAAGTTAAAAGTTATTCGTTAAAGTTAACAAATACATAGTTTTACTTAGATGGTACCTAATAATTGAAGGGACTTGGTTTTGCTATACAAGTAAATAAAACAAGTAATAATTGTAAGTATTTATTTTACCTATTAACTCTAAATAAAATTAAATGAACATTAAATCAACAGTAAAGTTATGAATTATTATTTAGGTCAGGTATGCTATTAGCAGCATGTGACGGATTAAACGGAAGTTTAATTTAACGGAAGTTAAGTAATCCGTTAATATTTATTCGGCTTAACTTAAAAGTTAAATCGTCAAACAATTTCTTAAATTCGTTAATTAACGATTAACGGATTAACGAGTTAATGCCCAGCTATGCTAGGAAGGTACTTTCACTGAATGCCGACAGGAATCTTTAGGAAGTTTTTGGTCAAATCCGAGCTGATTCATTTGTAATTCAATAAATAAATAAGTACCATATTTGATATAAATGTGTTGTGTCTTTGACAACAATGCTTATAATGTTGCAGCGGCAAGTCTTTGACAAGATGGTAGTATCTAGACGACCTACAAGAACCGTCAACGAAACAGAACGGTAAACGAACCAGGTACCTGTATCTAGTCTTAGACCGATGGATTAAATTATGTAACGGTGGCTCTTCTTACTTTTTAAGACTTTTTCACAAAAAAGAGATCTTTTAAGCTTGACAACACAAGTTTGACAGCAACCTTTAAGTGTTTTCGTTGTGTTTTGCATTTTTGTAGCCTTTTTCTCAAAGTTATTTGGGTAATTAACATTTCTCCTTAATTACCTACCTACGTACTTATTATTGACATCTTCACTTCAGTCAATAATATTCTGCAATATTTTTTTTATACGTAGCACGGCAAATGACTCTATTTCACCTGATGTTAAGTGAATATGGAATCCAGATGCGACGACAACTGGTGCAGCGTGAAAACAATGCAGCATCAGTTACCCTCACTCTGCCGGCCCACAAGGTGTCTCTTCACGCCTCGTTTGAAGGATCCCATATCATAGAAAGGAGAAAGGAGAGGAGAGGATATTTTAACCTTTGCGAGTTTCAGCTTTCTTTTTGCTCTAGTTCTCTACACCGCCTTAGGGCTTAAGGCGTTTTTAAAGTTATCAAAAGGCTAATAATTTAATTCAATTGAATAAAAATAACATTATACAATGCACAATACAAAGAAGATTTAATACGATTGCGATTTAAAAAATAGGCTAAGTTTGATGAATGCGAGTGGCGCGGGGCGGCTGCGGCTGGCAGGCGCGAAGACAGCAGCATTCATTGTGCATCAACTTACAACAGCCATGACTAATCGCACTCTGATTCTTTTTGCCCGCTTTACGGTGTCTGACTTTGTTGATAGCCAAAGGAGATTTTTTTTTCTTCGATTACCAAAATAATCACAACAAAAGCTACCGTCACGTAATATATTGGCTGACAGCGAAAGTGCCATTGCGCAAGATGCTGCAGCAATACTCAAACATTTTATCTTTAAAAAAGTAGTCAAAACTTTCCCAATGATATAACATAGAACTAACTACAAATTAATAAAATACGATATTAATTAAAAACATTTATTTAGTATCAAAACGACTATAAAACACTTAACTACAAATTTAAGATTATTTTAATAAATATAATATCAACTAGGTTTGCCGCCGGATGTGCTAGTTTTCTTAATATACCAGTTCTCTTCATATACCTTTTTCCTCATACCCGGCTTTTCACTTTCGGGACTGTCGTTGGTCGCCATTGCGGCCAGCTCGCTGTCAAATAGCTGCGGTAGGGAACTCGGCTCGAACCCGTACTGAAACTGTGGCTCTACGAAGTGAGTTTTAGTCTTGAGCCGTTGGTATGGGCGCGAGGCGTGCGCCGAGCTGTCACGGGGCGTCCCTTTAGAGTAATCATACTCATACTTGATCGGTTTAGCTTTGTACTCAGCAAAATATTTATTAGGCATTTGTTTGGGCGCAGGCTCGAAGTCGAACGAAGGAGCCACTGTATATTTTGCCTGTTTTTCTTTTTTCTTATCGTTTTCACTGGCGAAATATTTCTCCGGTTTGTACTGTTTGTAAAGTTTAAAGTATTCTGCCTTGTTCTTGTAGCGGTCAGCCAAACTTTCAGGCCTGTTGATTGAGTAATCTAAATAATAGTCTTCTTTATTGTTCTCGTTGTCATCTTTGTAATTAAGGCGTGTTACCTTTGGGAAATTATCGCCTTCTGCTTGATATTGCTGAAACGGTGTTTTCTCTGCATTGAAATTCTCGTTCGCTCGATAGGAACCGTACGAGGCGGGGTCATAAATGTCTTTTTCAATATCCTCAGATTTCTTTTCAAAAGCGGGAAAACCGAATGCTGCATTTTTGTAGGCATTTTCAAAATCTTCCTCGTTGTTATCTTCTTGATCTATGACTTCAGCGGTAATTTGTTCTTGATGCATGTGCATTTCCTCAGGACTTTCCTCTTGTATTATTATCCGTTTAGCTTGCTCATGTACTACAGGTGTACCAGAGTTAAACGATGGCTGTTGCGCGAAGTGTTGGCGCTGATCTGCTATAGGTGCAGGAGAAGTATTTTGATGTGGTTTGGCTTGTTGCACGTGTTGCATCGGATCTACTTTGATCGGTGCATTGTGATGTTGCGGTAACAGATGAATATCTTCTTCATACTGCTGCGGATGTATGTTTACCTTTGTATGTGGCACAGGGACTCTGTGAGGTGGGGAATGTTCACGTGGTCTATGTTGTTCTACTTTGTAATGTACTTGTTCGTTTGGCCTGTGGTGATATTCGTTGTTCGATCTTTGGTGGTGATCCTGATTCGGTCTTTGGTGATATATTTGATTTGGTCTGTTGTTATGATTTTGATTCGGTCTGTGATGATATTCTTCACCAGATTTGTGTTGGTTTATTTGTTTAGGATGATAATCTTGATTCGGCCTATGGTGATGCTGTCCATTTTGTGTATGATGGTTTTGTTTATTTATTCTATGATGTTCTTCATTGGGTCTGTGGTGGTAATCTGCTACCCTGTGTTCTGGTCTGTTGTTATCGTGATAATGAATATGCCTCGGTGGTTCGTTATGCTGTTCGTGGTTTTCGTGTTGGTTCGGTCGGTGCACAGGCCTTTCATCAGTATCTTCCACGGACCCAGAGTCTTCAGATGAACCCGAGTCTTCTGATTGGGTCTGCTGATGATTTGATTCTCGGTTAGCCTCATCTGGTTTAAATGTATAAACAAGTTGTTTAGGTCCTTGACCTTGGTAGCTTACTTGCGCCACATGAACTGGTTCTTTATTTGAACTATGAACAAAATTGTAAGTCACAGGTTGTTTTTGCTCAGTCTTTTGGTAACTGTAATTGACAGGTTCCGCTTCAGTTTTTTCATTGTAGCTGTAATTAACGGGTTCCGATTCGGTGTTTTTATCGTAACTTACAGATTTCTCTTTGTAAGTCTCTTTATAATTAGGTGAATTAATCTCATAGACAATCTCTGGGCCTTCGTTTGGTGTCCCATTGACGATCACTGTTGATTTAACTGGGGGCTGCTTACTGTGTGTGTGGTCATGATTTAATGAATGATGCTTTGGTTTCTTCTTTGGAGTATCTTTGTGGGGTTTTCCTTTGACATATCCTGTATCGTAACTGTTCGTTTTTTGTACAACAAATTCTTTCTTCTCTTTTTTAGGTTCATTAACGTTTTGTTCAGGTAATTTATGATACGCGGCATCATGTATTCTTGGCAAGAAGTGTTGCACTTGCGGTACAACAGGATTATCAAACGTTAAAGGTTCTAAGAGACTGAGATCTAGTAACGGTAGTGGGGGTTTAGTATCCAAATGAATAACAGTCTTTTGGCCGTTCACTATGGCTGTTACAGCTGTTTTAGCCGCAGCTGCTTGAATCTGTGCTTTGTCTTCAGATTGATTCGAATGTTCTTCATCACTCTTGTAACTTCCTTCCGGCCTGTATTCTAAACGTTGGAACTTAGGTTCGTTCTGTAACTCTTTAAACTGTTCCACAGGTTGGGAATTGGCGTACACTACTTTGTTACTGCTGGGTTGTTGCTGGGCTGTATTTGCTCCGTGAACTTGCGTGTGCAGGGCTGATTGTGGTATCAAACTTCTTACATTTTGAGCATAAGCAAAATATTGTGGTCCAAAAGTATTCCCCAGATTACGCGTTGCAATTTGAAAGGTAGGTAGTCGAAAGTGTGGTGCTACAAAGTAATGAGGCGATATCTGCTTATTTTGTGGCGCCGTTGCTAACAGAGGCTGTGCAAGGTGCGCTGGCAGTTGCTGCAGCGGCACGAATTGTTGCGGGAACGCAGTTTTATACGCAGCACTTTGTGGTGTTTCCACAAATCTATTTCCATATGAGTCCCGTAAATATCCGTTGTTGTTGTGAATGTCGACGATCTGTTCTCTCACTGGTATGATTCTAGAAGCAGCTGTTCTAGGCGCAGATATAAATGATGGTATCTGGTAGGAGTACGCGGCGTAGGGGGCGGCGCTGGCGTACACGCCCAGCGGCACGTTCCGGTAGAGGCGCGGGGCACTTTCAGCACTATCATTATCAACTATCGAACTTTTCACAGTCTTATTTGCTTCTCCAAACGTTTCACTTAACGTCAGCCAGCAAATGACCGCACAAAAGGCCTGAAACAATTAAATTTAAAATATTATTAACAACACTGAAACAGAATCCATGAGCAGTTTCATTAAAATCGCCTTTTCAGCGAACCTTGTTTCCAAATCTTATATTAGAAAAGACGAATAACAGCATTAATAATGTATTGGTTAACAATAAAACAATATAAATTACCTGTCTCCACATGTTGGGCCACACTGCGTCGTAGACAGTGGGAGCAGCACTGTGCGGCGCGGCGCCTTCCGCGTGCTTTTATCGAACCGTGAGAATGCTCGCGCGCAACCGTCGCCGATTCAGCGTCTAGGGTTTGCAGAACCGGGTCCGGTTAATGAAATTTTCATTCCCGGTACTTAGCTGAGTCAGTAGTACGTACCGGTACTCCCGGTTTTTAAATAGTGTTAAAAACCTAAAGTTACCATAAAGCTCCTATGAAACCGGCTTTTTTATTATTATAATTTAGTTTTTATTCCGCGACTCGTCCGCGGTGTGTAGGTACGTAACAATGCAAATTCAAAAACAATTCTCAGTATTCAAAGTGCCAGCACCTGGTCGTCTCAGTAGCAGCATTTCTTTGTACTTACCGGCAATTTCCGGTACTTTCGAAGCCGAAATTTTCAGGAGCAAGCCCTAGCTGCGTCACCAGAACGCCACGCTTTTCTCTGGCTCCTTTGCTTTGTAATCAAACACATTTAATTAAACAGGAAAAAATTCAAACATAGAGAATTGGTCCTTTTTTTAAATACTGCATTAGAAAAAGACAAAACTCCGTATTTAATCGAAAAGTGTGTCAGAGACGTTTTTGAATTGGGAAGCCGACTTGCCTGACTCAGTTATATCACCTGAATTACTTTACACTGTTCAACAACTAATTCAATCTATTCACAAATTTTAATTGGAAGCTTATAAATTGGTTCCTCTAACGTTTCTGTATAACTTTGGTCAAAGTAACCGCAATGACAATACCTTTGAAATTAAATCGTTGTGCAACTGCCTGAATGGTTTGAGTTTTTACATTAGATATAATATTGGTTCAGAGTTACTTCAAATAACTTGAGACGTATATACCACCTCACCTATACAGGATGTTTGGTAATATGTTTATATTCCCGAAACGTACCCATGTTAACATGTCTACATATTACTATGCCAATGTCAGAAAATTAAAATTGTAAAAAAAAAATTTCGACTCCATACAAAATGACCCGTCAGCTGATCGAGTTAGTATGGAAAGTCGACTTTTTTTTTATAATTTTCAATTTCTGACCTTGGCATAGTATTATATAAATATGTTAACATGGGTACGTTTCGGGAATATATACATATTACCAAACATTCTGTATAATAATATACCTACAAATTTAGTGTGATACGATAATCAAAAGAGTATTTATTAAGCTGACTTTTCTTATTTTATTAATACTTTATTTAGTAAGATAAGTTTTCTTTAACATAGAAAGTTACGGATTGTACGGATACATAGATGATATTGCAATTGAACCAGGAGATTTTTCATATTCAACCCGAGCATCTGTCCTGCCCTGCATCATCTATTATAGCTCCGTTACATTAATGAATGACGTATAAATAATGCGAGCGTAAGTACATACATACGTATTAGCTTTATGGATGGGTTGCTATTAGAACTAATAGAACTATTATTATTTAAGCAATATTGTTTATAAAGAATATGTGAGTGTTTTCTATACCAGTTCCGGCTCTTCTATGTAAAGACTTAAATAATCGTGTTGACAATCAACGTGATGATGACGTCACAAGATTGAGCCATCCTATGCTAGACCGTACCGTCTTAACTTGACCGACTGTCCAGACCACAGACTGAGTTCTGTGGTCCCAACTCCCAACGCGTGTTGGTCAGCGTATCTAGCAGCACCTAATTTGTTGCGTGCGCGCTGCACTCCGCAATACACTACACGTTCGATTTGATGCTTGAACGCATCGCTGTTCCGTTCCGTATCGAATGCTATTCGACGGCCGGAAATGCAGATCGTGTTTTTTATGTCGTCAATTTAGATGTTATGTTTTGATGTTAATTCGGATGGCGTTAATTTATTTGTAACATTTATTTTCCAGTTGATTTCCTTTAATCGAACTTTCTACATTTTACGCAGAATTATATCTCACCAGTGCCTTTTTGTTTTACTGTGTGGTGACAGGATGGAATTTAGGGTATGTTCCGATATACACTGCTCACAGTGTATATACTGTCCAGTGCTCTTACTAGTGAGATATTTGTTCCATTATGGACTGACAGTATACTGCCGCAGTATCCTAGGGAAATATATGACGTCATTAATCGTCGCCCTTTTTTGTACTGTAAGCACTACTGGCATTTTCGAGGTAAGGTGCTCTCAGTGCTTTGATCACGTGATCAACAGCGTCCAGAAATGACATGGATGACAGCATGGATGACAGAATGCTGGACTGCCTTTCGTTTTAAACAACAACCAGTATAGCTAACTATAAAGGAACGGCTTCGCAGTATACTAAATTGACATCACACCTTACAGTGTTCGCAGTGCATATCGGAACATACCCTATTTAGCTGATTTGACATAGGTATATCTGTGTTTAATTAAAGATTACCCCTAGCCTTCAAAATAAACGTGGAATAAAGTTACACGTGGTTAAAGATGCCCGCCCATGTCCTATAAACGGTGACCAATTTTTTAGACCAATGAAAACTAAACGTATGAAAGAGATGAAACACGTTGGCGGGCGCGCTTAAAAGTGATGATAATGTATAATGTTACATTAGGCACGAGCAGCTGCTATTTTAAAAAAATGTCCACATTTTAATCTCGACGCAACCGACGCGACGCGAACGGTCTGATTTTGACATTTGAACTAAGTTTAGAAAAAATTACAGAATCTTTATTCTATAATCGTGTCTCAGTGGCTTTCCCAAGTGGAAGTCTGTCTCAGTATACAAGATTAAAATAGCAGAATAACCGCCCTGATTTCTTATGAAAAACTGGTAAACAGTGTGTAATCGATACAGGGCTGCGATGGACGGCGGACGGGCGTCGTATCAGGTGGCGCCACTTTCAACCCCACTAGTGTCATCGGAGTGGTGTGACCTAGCTGCTCGAGACCTAGTGAAAGTGACCCCACCGCGCTATAGGTATCTATCCCACTTTTACTTTGAAATTGCCTAAACGATATGACCTATTTATTTTAGTGGATACAAAAAAGTAAGTTTATAGTAATAATGTAACATGGTCACAGGGTATGATATAATATGCGAATTAGACGAGGACACCACGGGAGATATGAAAGCTGTTTTTTCTTAACATTACTTTTTGAAACTAGTAATTTTTTTTAAAATTAAGAATTAAAACTAAATGTCCTGATTAATTAGGACTTCATCACACCTGATTTTAAGTGACGATAAGGCTGTAACCCAAACCGAGTACACAAACATATACCCCTTGCTGGGAATCGAACCCGGGACCTCTGGGTCTGCGCCCGTTGGTCTTAACCACTAGACCACAGATAAACATTTAGCTACCTATATAAGGTCACATTTTATCAACTGCAAATATTTTGAGGATAAATACAACAATATAATATAAACTATTTTTATGAAGAAACCTTAATTTTTTATACGCTACTTTTCAAGAAAAACGCCAAAAGACATTTTGATAAAAAAGAAAAATAAAGTACTTTCGGTAGTTTCAATTCAAAGGAGCCGAAACAGAGAGGCCGCAAATGGGCCGCAATGCCTTCACCGCTTACACGTGCCCCTAGTTTCATTCAAAAGAGCCGACAGAGAGGCCGCTCTTAAAAATATTACAATTTTTGTGTCAGGAAAAGTAAAAAAAAACTAGCTTGAATTTTTTTTTAATGCTAGGGCCTTATTTCTCTGGTATAATTAGATGTTTTGTCAAAATATTTGCAGTTGATAAAAAGTGACCTTATATATTCAGATCGTATTTTGGACTAGACTATAGACTATTCTTTACATTCACCTCCGGGGGGGTAACCACGAGCTCTTATAGCAGTATTATTGCAGTTGTGAAAACGAGACGCGTGTAGCGTCGAATATACCTACTCGCGTCTCTTTTCCACAACTGCAATAATATTGCTTTTAGAGCTTATAGTCTGGAGGCTATTGACTCCTACTTGTATTGTTTTATGGAGTTTGATATCTAATTATCTCTCCTATTTAAGTAGCCTTTGCTTGAATCTCCAACAGAACCCGCCTAAGCGGCTTGGTAGACTTTAATGGCTGGAGTTGGGTTTGGGGGTTTAGTCCATTCCCAGCCATGCAATTACCATGAATTATACTACAGAAGTCTAGTAAAATTACTGCGCATGGAGGCGTAACTAAAGTTCTAGAGTCGACAACACGCAAGTTAAAATTTTTTTGTGTATTATTGTGTATTAATATAATAACATATATAACTGTATGTACGCGAATCGAAACTCAACTCCACCCTCGATAACGTAATAAATGTAGTAGAGAAATAAGCAAATTATACTGTGTTCCACGGCAAAAATAAAAACGCAAAAGGTTGAGACATTTTTTTTATTAAAAATACCTAGTTGTTTTATGTACAATATTTGTAAAAACATAAAGAACTTAAAACTAAGGGATGTTATACAAAAACTTTGCTGCACATTCTGAAAAAATGCAGATTATTATCTTATATCGATCTTTGTTTCTCGTAAACTAGCTACTTTCATGCGAGACAATATATTCGCCAGTGAGGTGGCTAGTGCAAGTTTTATTAACGCTTATATCACATCATCATTAAAGCCGCACGCCTTCCGGTAACAAACAAGATAAATTGCAATACATAAGAATAAAACTCGCACTCAGCACTCAAGATTTTCCACATAATTACACATATCCAAAAAGGGATGTGCTTTTTAGGAAAATGGAAGAAGAAAGTCGTTGTAATTTCCTACCTAAGAAGGGCCTCATCATTGGCCTAAAAACGTTCCGCTGGTAGGCCTGGCCCTTCCCAAATTAATAATAGCATATGGGCAGATTGGGTTGAAGGACAGCCATCTAACGACGACGACTGCCACAGCTTCAAACATCACTGAACACTAGTACTTTGGCAAAGCAAGGAATGAATAGTACAGGTGAAGCTTGTCAACCTCTAATTATATTATTTATCTTTATGGAGCCTGCTGAGGTTTCCCGCTTCAAGTAGCACTTCGACTCGTCGAGATCTTTTGTGCAACCCCATGCTTTCCATCTTTTTCCTCTGTAAAGAATACATAGGCGCGTATGAAATACAACAGTACGATGCTGAACGATACGCGCCACCGACGTTCGGCGTCGTCGTACTTTAGTATTTCATAAGCGTCGTGTATTTAAGCGTACGCGACCGTCGTACGCACGTAATTGAAATAATATGTAGTGTTAACCGCTAACTCAGTCAGAGTTAAGGATTAAGGATGCCAACGTCTTCCGCTAACGTCTTTGACAGCGAAGAGAATGATGTCTTCTGTTTTCGGATAGACCGATCCCAGGAGGAGTCCCATTATTTTTGATTCACAGTCGCACAGTGTTAAGAAATGATGATAATGTTATTATGAGACGGTACTAAAGTGTTCAGTGACTTTCGTTAGCCGTACCAACGTTAACGTGCTACTCGAAGCACGTAGATGCTTTAATTCGGTGACCCGCTGACCACGGCTTAGCGAAAGTTGCTTAACTCGCGAGATCGCGACTAAACCGCGCCGCTGCGCCATCGAGCTCCCCTACTTAACCTCCGTGAAAGATGTTAAACCTTTAGTTAGCAAATGCTTTTTGAAATGTTCAACAATCTCTTAACAAATAAAACAGGTACCAGTATTACAAAAGAAAAACATTGTTGCAATATGAAAAGAATATAGAATGTTAGACAGGCGCCGGGATAATTATACAATCACTATAATAGGACTTAATAGGAGCCTTTGTATTATAAAAGTAAACAAGAATCATCACAACATAAAATATAATTCTAAAATATTTTATTATAGCACTTTTTATTATAAAAGGTTAAACGATCAAGTGATAAGAGATTCTCTTATATTTAGATTTGTTTGCATGTCAAAATATTTATTATGTTAAAGTTTAAAAGTTAAAAAATCCAAATTTAAAAAAAAAACAACTATACTTAACTTTTTAATTTAGACATCACCTTCGATTTCTTGAAAACTCAATTCAATTCCTCGGTGGATGTATGGTGGACATGCAATGTTAAAGTACTGAAGTCTGTACTTTCATCATACAGAGAGATTTACCATTCAGCAAACTACTTAAAACTGACAAACATCTGCAATAAATGTTCAACCATATGTCATGGACATAGAGTTCAAAGTCTATTGAAAAAAAATTGTCAGTGCGTTGGAGCCTGTGGTGCAGCCGTGTGTGTGTACTGTGTACCTACACAATATAAAAATAAACTCACAGACAAGACGACAATTAATTAGAAAACGTTAATAAATAATCATTGTTTTAAAAGGCGAGTTTTTGTACCATTTGTTATAAGCAATTAAAATTATTGAAAATCAACTTCACAATCGATGTTGTAGTTTTAATGTGGCACACAAAACAAAGGTGTTTTAATTTATTTTCTGCGGCACTATCACCTGTGTTAACAAACACCTATCCCTACCGACTTACAAACACAATATATAACATTTCTCCATTTCAAATGAGAAATATATAAAGTTGTCAAAGAGCTCTTACATAAAATACGATGTCGCAAAATGTCGAAACACAAACAAAAGGTGCATCCACACTGCAGTTACTTTTTGGACAGCAACGTTTCCGAGTGTTTTATTTACAACTTTAAAATAAGAATTTGTGTTTACTTGACTATAATCATGACGTCAAGTTGCATGTCGTCGCTCCACAAAAAGTAAATTTAGTGTGTGTACGTACCTTAAAACGTTCAACACTACACACCTAACCTATTAAACACGTTCCTAGTAATAGTTAAATTGTTAGCGTTCTTCGCACCTAACCTAGCTTTAACCCCGTTCGCACCTTCTGGCATGGAGAGTCGCCTCTCGGGCTTGTTAAAGACTGTTGTAGGCCTCTGCACGACCTTTTGTTGCACCAAAGTGAGTTTTTGACTATTCTCGATCTCCTTGTACTCGACGTGACTAGAGAACTTGACTGACTTAGCTTTGGCTGCGGCGAGCTTCTCCTTGATGCTGACAGGGGCCTGGTCCGCTCGCATCGTGCCCACGGCGATCCTACGTACGTTGTTCTTGGTGGTAGTGACGGTGACCGTTTTGTTCACGACCGGTTGGTTCTTCAGAATGCCCTCGTACTTGAGCGCGTCTTTAGGCACCGGGATCGCCTTTTCGGCAATAACATTCTCGGTCTTGGAACCCAAGCGGGCGAAGACAGGCTTCGCGATAGTGCTGGTGGCTGTTGTCTGGGTTATCTTGACCGCCTCAGAGTTACCGAGCCTTGAAAACACGGTTTGCTTGCTGAGAGTCTGCTTGCTGAGAGTCTGCTTGCTGAGAGTCTGCTTGTTGAGAGTCTGCTTATTGGGAGCCTGCTTGTAAATTGTGTCTGGAAATAAGAACGAAGCTTTATTAATTTATCTATTTAGTTTTTTTTTATTATTTCAATGTGCTGTGGAACATGGATTTTTTAAAAGTTTCTCTAGCATTATTTTCGTTTGATCATTTTTTACATTCAACCAAGTAAGAACAGACAGTTATTTATCAAAAATGTAACATATTTTGCAAGCAATAATATGCAATTACATTTTATTTAAACACATTATATAAAAAATTCAAATTGGTAGAGGGCTCAGACAGGGCTATCCGCTATCACCAAAGCTTTTCCCATCTGTTCTTGAAGAAATCTTTAGAGGCTTGGAATGGGACAACTATGGGATAAATATAGACGACAAATATACATAACCTGAGATTTGCGGATGACATAGTACTCATATCAGAGAAACCAGAAACCCTACAAACAATGATTTAAGACCTTGCTTACAAAAGCAAAGAAGCTGGTTTAAGTATAAACAAGGTCAAGACTAAGTTAATGACCAACATAACAGAATCCTATATCACTCTTGATGGCAAACAACTTGAAATACCAAAAATTATGTCTAGGTATCTAGGCCAACTAATGTCATTCAAGGATCAAATGCAACAGGAAATCGAAAGAAGGGTAACAAACTCTTGGAAAACATTTTGGTCTATGAAAAATATAATGAAAAACCAAAAGTACTCCACCAAAATTAATTTTAATTATATTTTTTTTAATATAGAATATTATATAACACCTGCATCTTACCCATAAAAACATACTGATGCCAGACTTGAACAAACACCCAGAAGAACATGCAAAGTTAAAGGTTTGCCAAAGGTCCATGGAAAGAAGCATATTAGCATAGTAGAATAAAACAAGTAAGGTGACTCGGCCCCCGAGCGAGCGATGATCACCTAAACATGTAGGGCTGTTGCTATTAATTAGAATGAGGTATCTACATATAAAATAAGAACATACTGAGAAATATGAATTCATGGATTCCAGAGAACCTCCGATCTATCTAAACGTAGTTTGTCAACTGTACAACACAACAACTTACAATAGGTAAGTAGGTACGGTCAACAGCACATCACGGTAAACACTTGCAGTTCGATATTAGTACTTATGCCCACAACATAAGAGCGGTACAAAGTCCAAAGTGTTTAGTCTGACTGTACCTAATTAGTCCCTTGTTTTCAAGTAGGGTGTACCGTGTAATCTAATAAATTAAACTTACAAATCCGTTGGTACATGTATTTACTTTTCTAATCCACTAAATCTGGAACAGAACTTTTTCGGTAAATAACTACCTAACACAAAATTATGTTATATTAGGTCAGGCAGGTTTTTTTTTGTAGCCATCGTTGACCTTGACTTACGTTTAACAAATTATAACCTGCGAGCGAGCGGCAGCGGCACAGCGACGAAACACGCAGACGGGCGCGCGCGGCATTACGTACGGCTCAGCTGCGACTGACTAGCGCATCATTAGCATCAATAAACTTTGTCAGTGTGTGCGTGCGACGATGCGTACGGACGGACTGGCTCAGCCGCGCTCACATACAAGCCGCGCTCGGTGCGTATGTATGAAGATACCGTACTTGTTTTATTCTACTATGATATTAGGGTATAACAGGCTGAATAAAAAACAGCTACAGATATTAGAAAAATTACAAAATGGGAGGATGTCGAAACAAAAGTTAACATATTGGAGTGGAGGTGGACAGGACTCATGTTCAGGGAGCTAGTACCAAAATGGACTAAAGAGTTATCAAACTGGACTCCCTGACAAAGTACAAAGAGGAAAAGGGGCAGACAACCCCAAAGATGGTCAGCTGACCTAAAAAAGATTGCTGGCCCTCTGTGGACAAGGCTGACAACAAATAGGGATACCTGGAGGTAGTTGGAGGAGGCCTTTGTGTCCAAAGACACACTGCACAGGGGACTGTTTTAATTTAAATTTATTTAGTTAAATAACAATATAATTTGTTAAATAAAATTACAATTTTCTATCAGCTAAAAAAAGGCTTTGAAATTGAAATTGAATATAAAAAATTAAAATATAACAAATTAGGTATAGAATAGAATAACTATTAAAAATAACTCTATCACCTTACCTTCTTTGACTAAAGGCTTAGTTAGTCCAGCGAAACGTATAAGACGCGCCTTCTTCATGCTGGCATCTTCATTACTCCTATGGAGAAGAAAAGTTACTTCAAATGAAGCATATCATAATTTCATACAGTTTATAACATTTTATATTTATTAATTATATTATTACCATACTTTTAATTTTAGTAGTGATTTTTTTAAAGTAGTATTTAAGTAAACTTTAGAAAGCAAAATAGGTTACCTAGTCTCCACCAATTTTCTCTTATGTGAAGCCGTCGGCGATGTCTCTTGGCTCTGGGTGTTGCGTGTATAATGCTCAAGGATCCGACTAGCCGCTAAAATAAAACATATTTTTTATAAAATATATCCTAAAGATTTATCATTATGAGATGTAGTCTTAATATATAATGCTTAGCTAACTTTCAATTGATTGTAAGTAGCACAGACAAAAAACCCACAGATCTGTATAATGCTGCTACTCTAAGTTTAAAAACAAACATTGTAATTAAAACTTCTTCCAAAAATGTTTTCAATATGCTATTTTGCTCATAACACTAAGTTACTTTACAAATCCCAGTATCTAAGTCTCCTTCAATACTCTTTTCAGTCCTTGGAACAGAGAGCTGTTAAAGCATTAAAGGACAAGGAAGGTTTGAGGTAAATTAATGTAAAATTAAGACATTTACTAACGTGATGAAGGCTGAGCGATTGTGGAGCGTCCCGTGACAGCGGCAACAGGTACTTTGTTAGCAGCAGTGGTGGTGTTCAAAACTCTGTCACGTGCTGTGTTCTCATGTACTTGCTTAGCATGTCTACAAATAATAAATATTATATGCACACATATTATATTTACATCATAGGCTACATTATCACTTACCATCAGGTGAAATAGTAGTCAAATGAAAGCCTATTGAATTATAAAAAATAAAAAAAAATGCATTTTTGTAACATTAAACATTTTATTGTTATAGCAATAAATTGTGTAGTGGTTGTAGCCTCATAATTTATTTATTTTTATTTATTAGTTGTCAGTTAATGCAGCCCCATAGATAAAAACTTTACATACTAATACAAATATTTAAAAAAACTTCTGTTGATATATAGACAGACACTCAATAAATAGGTAATATTAGTATGAATTTATTTAACAATTTCAATTTAAACATTCATAATGATGGTAGTAACTAGCCAACAATCAACTCTGGATGAGAATAAATATGTTTCAAAATACTTCAGTATCTTTTGGGGTCAATATTGTAACTGGATTGGTGAAATAAAGCAATGTTATACCTCAAAATGGCAATGACATCTCCCATCCGGCTGATACCCATGTCCCTGAGATACTCTTTGTTGAGGTCAAGCAGCATATCATTTTGGATGCGGTTTTCAGTAAAGGTGAGGGCATATGTGGCAGCCACATCTGAAGGAATCCCAGCTGATGTGAAGAAGCTCACCCATAAGCCTGAATACATATTCAAAAAAATCTTCACTCAGTCATGAGACATATACTAATATTATTTATAATAATAATTTGTCACTTATTGGTAAAACACAATTTTACAGGTTATGGGTTTTATCAAAAAAAGAATAAGGACATGTCATGAAGGGAATGTAACATAACTAACTTGACAATACCATAAATAATTTGTAGTTACATGTGGTACTTTTTACTTTGTAATAGAATAATTTTAATAGTAATGAATTAAATATTTATAAATAGTTTCAATGTAGTGTATGTATAATGTAAGTAATGAATTACCAATATTGATATGAGTGACAAAATAATGAACTTAGCATATTGCTAACTTTATATTGTATAGGTACTACACAGTAAATAATATGAATAACATCGGAACACCTGTCCACACAAAACCTTGAAAAGTATCTTCAGTAGACATGCATTTATTGGTAAAACAAGGAAAATTTTTCAGCGAGACTGGTTAATAATGTTTCGTTAACAGTTATTTATTTGCTATTAAACTTTATAATACTTGCCAGTTAAATTAGATTCCATTTTAGTAATCACCAATTTCATAAATATTTATATTTAATAAATGGAACCATACAATATCATATTTCTTCTTCTTCTTCTTTCATATTTTTTTTATTTTCACAAATATTGACAGTGACAGTTTTTCTCTTCTTTTTTTATTTGAGAAAAAAGTAAAGGGATCTCTGGTTCATACAACCTATTCTTCAAGTATTATTTTAACATAGTAGTGAATTAAGCTTAGATGCTCTAAGCCGTTAAGGTACCGGAGGCTTAGACCATATAACCAATGGTCTAAGACCGGGGGTTTTATAAAAGGAAACGCATGTAATGCTTCAACACTCTAATGCCGCCAGTCTCTTGGGTACTTTACCAGTCGACTACGACGCGGAGGAATTTTTTGACGCCATATTTTAGTTTTGTGTTAGTTTTTGTTGCTTTAGGTTATTATATAATCTCAGATATTAATTTTGTAATTTTCAACACTATATAATTCAAGAATTAGATAACAATAATAAACTATTCGTTATCGCGGCCCGTCAAAGACAGTCCGCGATGCTCTTCTTTTGTATCCGTTAAGGTAGCGTACACATGGTCGATTTCACGTTTCTTGTTATACCATCTTTTAGTGCGTAATTAGAGCGTAATTAGTGCAAACACAAAATGTTTAGTGCCTCTTTAGTTTAAGAAATAAAGACCTTTTTTATTGTGTACGTTGGCATCACGATCAAGCTGGCGTACCCATGACCGTTCTCGAAAACTACTTATTTTATAGCAACGAAACTTACACACATATTTAGTTTTTTTTTTATATATACGTAGCAGGGCAAATGACTCCATACCACCTGATGTTAAGTGAATATGGAATCCAGATGCGACGACAACTGGTGCAGCGTGAAAACAACTTAGCATCAGTTACCCTCACTTTGCCGGCCCACAAGGTGCCTCTTCACGCCTCGTTTGAAGGACCCTATATCATAGGAAGGAGGGAAAACGTGTGCTGGCAAACTATTCCATGTTTTAGAAGTGCGACAAAAAAACGATTCACCAAATTTCTTAGTACGCGATGGAATATTTGAGACAGTGAAGCGGTGACTCCGGAGAGCAGCACGTGTACTCCTATGGAGGAAGGGAGAAGGTGGGATGAGGTCAAAGAGTTCTTCAGAGCACTCGCCATAGTATAAGCGGTAAAACACGCTGAGTGACATAATATCTCTACGCAATTGCAGAGTTTCAAGAGTATTTGTGACTTCTGCGTTGCCGATAATGCGTACAGCGCGATGCTGCAATCTGTCCAAAGCATCGAGAAGGTACTTTGCGGAACCGTCCCAGATGGGCGAGCAATACTCCACGCAAGACCGTACCTGTGTCTTGTATAAAAGGTACAACTGGTCAGGCGTAAAGAATCGCCGCACCCTGTTCAGAATAACAAGTTTTTGTGAGGATGTTTTGATCACGGCTTCGATGTAGTCCCTTTGGTTCAGATCGCAGCGAATCGTCATACCGAGCATGTTGATACTGCTCTGCAGGCTTAGAGATGTACCCTGAAAAGTTGGAAGCGGAAGGAATGGTGACTTTTTTACCGTGAACGCACACACCCGTGTTTTTTTGGCATTGAACTCAACAAGAATATTGGAGCCCCATTTAGATATGAATTCCAATACCCGATTGAGATCAATGACAAGATTCACTCGGTTAACTTCAGTTTCGACCCGCCTGGCCGCTGAGTGACCTTTATATCCCCCATGCACTGTGCTATCATCTGCATAGCAATTAATATTTCCAAGTGGAAGCATATCATTGATATGCAGAAAGAACAGCATGGGGGACAGAACGGAACCTTGAGGGACACCAGCGTTCACTGATATGAACAACGAAGCGCATCCATCAGACAGGACACGGATTCTCCGCCCATGTAGGAAGCCAGCGACCCAGTTGCAGAACTAAGCATGCAGACCGTATGCCGGGAGCTTGGAGAGAAGAGCTTTGTGCCAGACCCGGTCAAAAGCCTTGGCTATGTCAAGGCTAACAGCCATCGACTCACCACGCTTGTCAATAGCCTCACCCCAGAGATGTGCAACGTACGCTAGAAGATCACCCGTTGATCGTTTCGGCTGAAACCCGTATTGGCGATCATGAATTGTGGAGTGTTCTTCCAGGTAGTGGACAAGTTGTTTATTTAAAATACGTTCTCATGATTGCCTAATTGCCTAATTAGTGCCCACGCTATGCAAAATTTCATAAGAATTGCTTATAAAGGAACGGAGATATCAAACAAGACTTGTTACTGACTTGTTGACTTGTTGTTGTAATAGCATCCTACTACATATTTTAGGCGTCTAACTACCAAAAAAAATAAAAATAGTAGAATACTATATTATATAGTAAGGTTGGCAACCTTATCACAAGTCTTGTTCGATATCTCCGTTCCTTTCTAAGAATTTTTTTTAAAATTAGCATTATTTTCGTTTGATCATTTTTTACATTCAACCAAGTAAGAACAGACAGTTATTTATCAAAAATGTAACATATTTTGCAAGCAATAATATGCAATTACATTTTATTTAAACACATTATATAAAAAATTCAAATTGGTAGAGGGCTCAGACAGGGCTATCCGCTATCACCAAAGCTTTTCCCATCTGTTCTTGAAGAAATCTTTAGAGGCTTGGAATGGGACAACTATGGGATAAATATAGACGACAAATATACATAACCTGAGATTTGCGGATGACATAGTACTCATATCAGAGAAACCAGAAACCCTACAAACAATGATTTAAGACCTTGCTTACAAAAGCAAAGAAGCTGGTTTAAGTATAAACAAGGTCAAGACTAAGTTAATGACCAACATAACAGAATCCTATATCACTCTTGATGGCAAACAACTTGAAATACCAAAAATTATGTCTAGGTATCTAGGCCAACTAATGTCATTCAAGGATCAAATGCAACAGGAAATCGAAAGAAGGGTAACAAACTCTTGGAAAACATTTTGGTCTATGAAAAATATAATGAAAAACCAAAAGTACTCCACCAAAATTAATTTTAATTATATTTTTTTTAATATAGAATATTATATAACACCTGCATCTTACCCATAAAAACATACTGATGCCAGACTTGAACAAACACCCAGAAGAACATGCAAAGTTAAAGGTTTGCCAAAGGTCCATGGAAAGAAGCATATTAGCATAGTAGAATAAAACAAGTAAGGTGACTCGGCCCCCGAGCGAGCGATGATCACCTAAACATGTAGGGCTGTTGCTATTAATTAGAATGAGGTATCTACATATAAAATAAGAACATACTGAGAAATATGAATTCATGGATTCCAGAGAACCTCCGATCTATCTAAACGTAGTTTGTCAACTGTACAACACAACAACTTACAATAGGTAAGTAGGTACGGTCAACAGCACATCACGGTAAACACTTGCAGTTCGATATTAGTACTTATGCCCACAACATAAGAGCGGTACAAAGTCCAAAGTGTTTAGTCTGACTGTACCTAATTAGTCCCTTGTTTTCAAGTAGGGTGTACCGTGTAATCTAATAAATTAAACTTACAAATCCGTTGGTACATGTATTTACTTTTCTAATCCACTAAATCTGGAACAGAACTTTTTCGGTAAATAACTACCTAACACAAAATTATGTTATATTAGGTCAGGCAGGTTTTTTTTTGTAGCCATCGTTGACCTTGACTTACGTTTAACAAATTATAACCTGCGAGCGAGCGGCAGCGGCACAGCGACGAAACACGCAGACGGGCGCGCGCGGCATTACGTACGGCTCAGCTGCGACTGACTAGCGCATCATTAGCATCAATAAACTTTGTCAGTGTGTGCGTGCGACGATGCGTACGGACGGACTGGCTCAGCCGCGCTCACATACAAGCCGCGCTCGGTGCGTATGTATGAAGATACCGTACTTGTTTTATTCTACTATGATATTAGGGTATAACAGGCTGAATAAAAAACAGCTACAGATATTAGAAAAATTACAAAATGGGAGGATGTCGAAACAAAAGTTAACATATTGGAGTGGAGGTGGACAGGACTCATGTTCAGGGAGCTAGTACCAAAATGGACTAAAGAGTTATCAAACTGGACTCCCTGACAAAGTACAAAGAGGAAAAGGGGCAGACAACCCCAAAGATGGTCAGCTGACCTAAAAAAGATTGCTGGCCCTCTGTGGACAAGGCTGACAACAAATAGGGATACCTGGAGGTAGTTGGAGGAGGCCTTTGTGTCCAAAGACACACTGCACAGGGGACTGTTTTAATTTAAATTTATTTAGTTAAATAACAATATAATTTGTTAAATAAAATTACAATTTTCTATCAGCTAAAAAAAGGCTTTGAAATTGAAATTGAATATAAAAAATTAAAATATAACAAATTAGGTATAGAATAGAATAACTATTAAAAATAACTCTATCACCTTACCTTCTTTGACTAAAGGCTTAGTTAGTCCAGCGAAACGTATAAGACGCGCCTTCTTCATGCTGGCATCTTCATTACTCCTATGGAGAAGAAAAGTTACTTCAAATGAAGCATATCATAATTTCATACAGTTTATAACATTTTATATTTATTAATTATATTATTACCATACTTTTAATTTTAGTAGTGATTTTTTTAAAGTAGTATTTAAGTAAACTTTAGAAAGCAAAATAGGTTACCTAGTCTCCACCAATTTTCTCTTATGTGAAGCCGTCGGCGATGTCTCTTGGCTCTGGGTGTTGCGTGTATAATGCTCAAGGATCCGACTAGCCGCTAAAATAAAACATATTTTTTATAAAATATATCCTAAAGATTTATCATTATGAGATGTAGTCTTAATATATAATGCTTAGCTAACTTTCAATTGATTGTAAGTAGCACAGACAAAAAACCCACAGATCTGTATAATGCTGCTACTCTAAGTTTAAAAACAAACATTGTAATTAAAACTTCTTCCAAAAATGTTTTCAATATGCTATTTTGCTCATAACACTAAGTTACTTTACAAATCCCAGTATCTAAGTCTCCTTCAATACTCTTTTCAGTCCTTGGAACAGAGAGCTGTTAAAGCATTAAAGGACAAGGAAGGTTTGAGGTAAATTAATGTAAAATTAAGACATTTACTAACGTGATGAAGGCTGAGCGATTGTGGAGCGTCCCGTGACAGCGGCAACAGGTACTTTGTTAGCAGCAGTGGTGGTGTTCAAAACTCTGTCACGTGCTGTGTTCTCATGTACTTGCTTAGCATGTCTACAAATAATAAATATTATATGCACACATATTATATTTACATCATAGGCTACATTATCACTTACCATCAGGTGAAATAGTAGTCAAATGAAAGCCTATTGAATTATAAAAAATAAAAAAAAATGCATTTTTGTAACATTAAACATTTTATTGTTATAGCAATAAATTGTGTAGTGGTTGTAGCCTCATAATTTATTTATTTTTTAGTAATGATGATGATGAATAATTTTAATAGTAATGAATTAAATATTTATAAATAGTTTCAATGTAGTGTATGTATAATGTAAGTAATGAATTACCAATATTGATATGAGTGACAAAATAATGAACTTAGCATATTGCTAACTTTATATTGTATAGGTACTACACAGTAAATAATATGAATAACATCGGAACACCTGTCCACACAAAACCTTGAAAAGTATCTTCAGTAGACATGCATTTATTGGTAAAACAAGGAAAATTTTTCAGCGAGACTGGTTAATAATGTTTCGTTAACAGTTATTTATTTGCTATTAAACTTTATAATACTTGCCAGTTAAATTAGATTCCATTTTAGTAATCACCAATTTCATAAATATTTATATTTAATAAATGGAACCATACAATATCATATTTCTTCTTCTTCTTCTTTCATATTTTTTTTATTTTCACAAATATTGACAGTGACAGTTTTTCTCTTCTTTTTTTATTTGAGAAAAAAGTAAAGGGATCTCTGGTTCATACAACCTATTCTTCAAGTATTATTTTAACATAGTAGTGAATTAAGCTTAGATGCTCTAAGCCGTTAAGGTACCGGAGGCTTAGACCATATAACCAATGGTCTAAGACCGGGGGTTTTATAAAAGGAAACGCATGTAATGCTTCAACACTCTAATGCCGCCAGTCTCTTGGGTACTTTACCAGTCGACTACGACGCGGAGGAATTTTTTGACGCCATATTTTAGTTTTGTGTTAGTTTTTGTTGCTTTAGGTTATTATATAATCTCAGATATTAATTTTGTAATTTTCAACACTATATAATTCAAGAATTAGATAACAATAATAAACTATTCGTTATCGCGGCCCGTCAAAGACAGTCCGCGATGCTCTTCTTTTGTATCCGTTAAGGTAGCGTACACATGGTCGATTTCACGTTTCTTGTTATACCATCTTTTAGTGCGTAATTAGAGCGTAATTAGTGCAAACACAAAATGTTTAGTGCCTCTTTAGTTTAAGAAATAAAGACCTTTTTTATTGTGTACGTTGGCATCACGATCAAGCTGGCGTACCCATGACCGTTCTCGAAAACTACTTATTTTATAGCAACGAAACTTACACACATATTTAGTTTTTTTTTTATATATACGTAGCAGGGCAAATGACTCCATACCACCTGATGTTAAGTGAATATGGAATCCAGATGCGACGACAACTGGTGCAGCGTGAAAACAACTTAGCATCAGTTACCCTCACTTTGCCGGCCCACAAGGTGCCTCTTCACGCCTCGTTTGAAGGACCCTATATCATAGGAAGGAGGGAAAACGTGTGCTGGCAAACTATTCCATGTTTTAGAAGTGCGACAAAAAAACGATTCACCAAATTTCTTAGTACGCGATGGAATATTTGAGACAGTGAAGCGGTGACTCCGGAGAGCAGCACGTGTACTCCTATGGAGGAAGGGAGAAGGTGGGATGAGGTCAAAGAGTTCTTCAGAGCACTCGCCATAGTATAAGCGGTAAAACACGCTGAGTGACATAATATCTCTACGCAATTGCAGAGTTTCAAGAGTATTTGTGACTTCTGCGTTGCCGATAATGCGTACAGCGCGATGCTGCAATCTGTCCAAAGCATCGAGAAGGTACTTTGCGGAACCGTCCCAGATGGGCGAGCAATACTCCACGCAAGACCGTACCTGTGTCTTGTATAAAAGGTACAACTGGTCAGGCGTAAAGAATCGCCGCACCCTGTTCAGAATAACAAGTTTTTGTGAGGATGTTTTGATCACGGCTTCGATGTAGTCCCTTTGGTTCAGATCGCAGCGAATCGTCATACCGAGCATGTTGATACTGCTCTGCAGGCTTAGAGATGTACCCTGAAAAGTTGGAAGCGGAAGGAATGGTGACTTTTTTACCGTGAACGCACACACCCGTGTTTTTTTGGCATTGAACTCAACAAGAATATTGGAGCCCCATTTAGATATGAATTCCAATACCCGATTGAGATCAATGACAAGATTCACTCGGTTAACTTCAGTTTCGACCCGCCTGGCCGCTGAGTGACCTTTATATCCCCCATGCACTGTGCTATCATCTGCATAGCAATTAATATTTCCAAGTGGAAGCATATCATTGATATGCAGAAAGAACAGCATGGGGGACAGAACGGAACCTTGAGGGACACCAGCGTTCACTGATATGAACAACGAAGCGCATCCATCAGACAGGACACGGATTCTCCGCCCATGTAGGAAGCCAGCGACCCAGTTGCAGAACTAAGCATGCAGACCGTATGCCGGGAGCTTGGAGAGAAGAGCTTTGTGCCAGACCCGGTCAAAAGCCTTGGCTATGTCAAGGCTAACAGCCATCGACTCACCACGCTTGTCAATAGCCTCACCCCAGAGATGTGCAACGTACGCTAGAAGATCACCCGTTGATCGTTTCGGCTGAAACCCGTATTGGCGATCATGAATTGTGGAGTGTTCTTCCAGGTAGTGGACAAGTTGTTTATTTAAAATACGTTCTCATGATTGCCTAATTGCCTAATTAGTGCCCACGCTATGCAAAATTTCATAAGAATTGCTTATAAAGGAACGGAGATATCAAACAAGACTTGTTACTGACTTGTTGACTTGTTGTTGTAATAGCATCCTACTACATATTTTAGGCGTCTAACTACCAAAAAAAATAAAAATAGTAGAATACTATATTATATAGTAAGGTTGGCAACCTTATCACAAGTCTTGTT
The DNA here is from genome assembly GCA_963082485.1 of Eudonia mercurella. NCBI lineage: Eukaryota > Metazoa > Arthropoda > Insecta > Lepidoptera > Crambidae > Eudonia > Eudonia mercurella. The sequence continues at coordinate 26,988,608 of OY720023.1, read as the reverse complement.
CGATATCTCCGTTCCTTTCTAAGAATTTTTTTTAAAATTTTGCATAGCGTGGGCACTAATTAGGCACTAATTAGGCACTAAATATGTGTGTAAATTTCGTTGCTATAAAATAAGTAGTTTTCGAAAATGGTCATGGGTACGCCAGCTTGATCGTGATGCCAGCGTACACACTAAAATAGGTCTTTATTTCTTAAACTAAAGAGGCACTAAACATTTTGTGTTTGCACTAATTACGCTCTAATTACGCACTAAAAGATGGCATAACAAAAAACGTGAAATTGACCATGTGTACGCTACTTTAACGGACACCTTCTTTTTACTTCCATGCCTTTTTTAAATTTGGTTTGAACGCAGGCCACGGCGCGCGCGTGCGACTGCCAGTAAGGATGCCCGAGCAAGGAGTCTCGGTTGCTACAGTACTTTAAATATACTACCATTTGATGGTTTTTAATAGAATAGAATAGAATAGAATACTTTTATTTGCTTAATACCATGTACATAGATTGTGGATAATAAATCAATTAAATGGAATCAATAGTATTAGTATATACCTTATAAATGTAGGCATGCAAATATTTTATAAAATTAGTATTAACAATAACAAATCATTAGCACAATAAATAAGGAACATTAATAATATTATTTTTAAAATTATGGTACAGTCAATATGTCAATTTCGATCAATTAATTACTTATTTATGTCATTAAAATGTGTACGTAATAACAGTTCTTAATAATTATGATATACATGGAGCTACTATATTAAAACTTATAACAATATCATTCTTTACAAATATTCAATTTAACAATGTCAAGATTCTTTAAAGTCTAAGTATTCTTTAACTGAATAAAAATTTCTTTCATTAAGCCAACGTAATAAATTGTTTTTAAATTTATTATTAGCTATTGGAAGATCTCTTAACCTTGATGGCAATTTATTAAATAGTGTGATTGCCATATAATATGCATTTCTCATAAACAATGTCAGATTACATTTTGGTATTGCTAATTTGTTTTCCTCGAATCTCGAACATTTGATTTTACTTGCTTGTTTTTATCGAAGTATTTAGGATTATTTTTTACAAATAAGCACATTTCAGCTATGTACAAGCAGGGTAGATTTAGTATTTTATGTTGCTGAAATAGTGGTTTACATGAATCTCTTCGATTAATATTACATAAAGCCCTGATGCAGCATTTTTGAGCTTTAAACACCCTATCAAAATCTACACTATTACCCCATATTATTATACAGTAACGTAACAGAGACGCAACATAACCATAGTAAGCTTGTAAAGCTACTTGAAGATATGAAACCTTCCTGATTCTGCGCAGAGCAAACACAAATTTGTTTACTTTTTTACATAAAGTGTCAATGTGTTTTTTCCAGCTGCAATGTTCGTCTAATGTAATACCTAAAAACACTGTGGATTCTATTAAATCTAAGCTGTTGTTATTATGTGTAATATTTATGTCAAGTTTGTTTGACTTGTATGTGCGAAAATGTATTGCCTTAGTTTTATCCAAATTTATTGTTAAATTATTTTTAGTCATCCAATTAGTTACGTCAGTTAAAGTATTATTTATGTCAGATTTAAGTTGGTCAATATTTTTATTTTGAAAGAGTAATGTACAATCGTCAGCAAAAAGAAAGCATTCATTATTGGTTGTGTCAGGTAAATCATTTATGTATAGAATAAATAGCAGAGGGCCTAAAATACTACCTTGCGGGACTCCTCGTTCGGTATGCCTATATTTTGAACGGGTCGTTACTTTATTTTTCTTTTCTACCCTACTGATTTCAGTGCATTGCTGCCTATTGGATAAGTAACTTTCTAACCATTTGTTTGCTGCCCCTCTCAAACCATAGTCAGAAAGTTTGTTTAGCAGTGCGTTTTATGATGAACGCAATCGAACGCTTTCGACATATCTAAAAATATGGCTATAGTAGGCAGTTTATTATTAAGCCCCTCAGTCACCTTTTTAATAAAAGCGAAACTAGCCAAACAGGTCGATTTACCCTCTTGAAAGCCAAACTGATTATTTTTTATAATATTGTGTTTTTTGATGAAAGCATTAATTCTTTTAGCCATAAGTTTTTAAATACTTTTGCTAACACCGGTAATAATGTAATACTTTTCTACCCTACTGATTTCAGTGCATTGCTGCCTATTGGATAAGTAACTTTCTAACCATTTGTTTGCTGCCCCTCTCAAACCATAGTCAGAAAGTTTGTTTAGCAGTGCGTTATGATGATGAACGCAATCGAACGCTTTCGACATATCTAAAAATATGGCTATAGTAGGCAGTTTATTATTAAGCCCCTCAGTCACCTTTTTAATAAAAGCGAAACTAGCCAAACAGGTCGATTTACCCTCTTGAAAGCCAAACTGATTATTTTTTATAATATTGTGTTTTTTGATGAAAGCATTAATTCTTTTAGCCATAAGTTTTTCAAATACTTTTGCTAACACCGGTATTAATGTAATAGGTCTATAGTTTCCCATTTCATTTACATCTCCTTTTTTAAATAAAGGTTTTACTACAGACAATTTTAGTTTATTTGGAAAAATACCTTGTTCCATGGATAAATTAGCTATATGAGTCAAAGGAGTAGCAATTATATTGGAGCATATTTTTAAGACCTCAGTAGAGATACTATCATATCCCACGGAATTGGTGTTTCGCAATTGCATAATAATACCTTGAATTTCAGTTTCCGATGTCGGCAGTAAAAAAATAGTGGAATTCACTTTATGTCTATTGGTATTTTCAGTATTCATGTCGGTATTTTTAGATATGTCTATATAGTAATTATTAAATGTCTCCGCTATGTCAGTTATATCGCTTAGAATGTCATTATTTCTTTTTATTGTTTGTATGTAGCTTGTATTCATTGTTTTATTAATGTTATTATTTACTATGTTCCATGATGCTTTACATTTATTTTTAGCATTTAATAGATATTTTGAATTATTTATTCTTTGAGCGACATGAATACAATTTTGTAATAGTTTATTATATTGTTGGTATTGTTTTTTATTTTTTAATTTATTTTTTTTATCTGATAATATATAATTTTTATACAATTTTCGTTTTACGACACAGCTAGTTTTAAGTCCTTTTGTAAACCATGGTAATTTTTTTTCAGTATTACTACATCTTCGTTTAATTATCGGAAAGCATTGTTCAAAAAGCATACACAGAATGTCATGCAATATGTTAAAAGCCTCATTAGTATTTGTTTGCTTAAGCACGTCATCAAATTTCAAAGTATTAATATGTTGATAAAATAATTTCATGTTTTCAATATTAAAATCCCCTTTTCATTTCATACCAGGGTCATTTCGCGAAACATGGAAAAAAACGATTTCTAGTTGATTAGAAATTCTATCTCATTTTTCAGTTACTTTTTTTGTTTAAGCGAGGTTTTAAACATAATTTAACGTAAGGTGACACAGTTACGAACCTTGTGTTCTAAAAACTCATTTTCTAATTTAATTAAAACTGAGTAAAACATCATTACCATCTAAAGAAAATATATGTGCACAAAACTTTAAAAATATATATTTCAATAATTAAGATCGCCAAACCCGATTTTTTCAAACGTTTAGTAATCTGTATTTTACCGTAAACAACATAATAAATAGCGTTTATAATTCAGAATTGCATAATAGTCAAAACGAAATTTCAAAAGTTTGTAACAGAAATTCGTCATTACCATCGCGCTAACGTCAAATTTACTTTCTTGAAAGATCTACGTGATGTATCTTACTGTCCCCGTGCACACCACTCTCCTCAGTCGCTTGCACGAAATGTACCACAGCGCACGTCACGGTGAGTGCTCTTTAAATACTTTTTTTGTTACAAATCATATGTCCAGGAAATGGTTGTCATGTATTTCCATCATTACCGGTAAATACGTTTTCTAGGTAACTATAAATTAAGTATAATTGTTAGCATTAGAACTTATTGTGACTCCCAGGACAAATTCTAAAAAAGGCGGTCACAAAATAGTAGCGCTAAGAATTCACGATTTGTTCAAAAAAAATACTACGTTTGTCATTACCATCATCATCATTACCGTTTGATTTGTGTTGATGGTAATGACGTTATGTTAATGGGAATGATGAATTTAAAGTTTCAAAATTTCTTATTAGTAGCAATTTGTTCTATTTTACTTAAAACGTTGTTTGTTTCATGCTTTAAAATAACCGAAATACCAGCTGAAAGTTGAATGGGTTTTTTTGTGCGTTATCTTTATTTTAATTTGCCAAAAATATTAAATTATCCGTGCTTGTCTGGATTATTGTATTATAATAGCCAGCTTTTCTTGTCAGCATTTCGTAAGTGGTGAATCGAGATTATGCGCCAGTGCATCAAAAAAGGCGATTGGCCAGCATCCTGACACTTCCTTTGCATAATTAACAACAAGGTCGCTCTATTTGCTAAAAGTGGACATTGATACAAACCATGGCTTGGATAGGAAACGATGATCTCTAACCACCTTTTGGGGGATAATGGTCGTGGGTTTATGCATACATACTCTAAACATATTTTAACTTTAAAAATACATCATACAAAATAATATTTTATTTCAGGTAGTTGCCGTTTTCAAAAATGAAACTTCAATATAACATATTACTACATATTGAAACAATTCATCATCAGCTCATTTACGTCCCCACTGCTGGGGCACGAGCCTTCCCTATGGATGGATAGGGAGAACGGGCCATAAACCACCACGCGGGCCCAGTGCGGATTGGTGGTTGTTAACGACTGCTAATGCAGCCGGAACCAACGGCTTAACGTGCCTTTCGAAGCACGGAGGAGCTCAAGATAATAATTTTTGGTCACCCATCCGATGACCGGCCTTTGCGAATGTTGCTTAACCTCAGCACTCGCAGACCGGGCGCGTTAACCACTGCGCCATCGAGCTCCACCTGCTTACTATTGAAACTATTAGATATGTGAAAAAAGACAGTGCTGAAAAAATTTCCACGAAGGGAATTCGCACCCCATGACATGCCGGGTCAGGTGCACTACCACATTATTTGCGTAAAATGATATGTATATGTAATCATAAATATAGCTTGCCTAATTCTTAACTGATCTTTCAATATTTGTAAAAATATTTAGATCAGATGTTGTTGTCGACATTGAATAGGGCTTACAGAGTAATGGCTGATTTACACGTTTTAAGTTGTTAAGTAGGTAACTAAATTTAAACTTAATTTTAAGTGACTTATATTTAAGTATATGTCCATACGTATTTAAGTAATTAGTTTGCTTAGTTCACTCAAGATGGACGATCAACCACGTAATGAAGTCGTAAATTCTGTGCTAAATTTGTTATGAAGTCAAAGATGAAATAATTAGGGAAATAACCATACCCAAAAAACTGAGTGAGAAATTGAATAAATGGAAGAGATCAGTATGGCCAAGGATCAAGTGCCACTTTGTTCGAGGAGCTAGCTAATGAAGATTTGATAACAAGTATATTTTAATGCGTCACGGATGGCAGAAGACTCTTTTATTTACTTGTTATCTAAAGTGGAAAACGAAATACAGAAAAAAGATACTGTAATGCGATGTGCATTAGATGCAAAATTAAAATTACATATTACAATATATTTTCTCAATACTGGCAATAGTTTTCGCAGTCTATCTCATTTTTGTAGAGTTTCTAAATCGAGTAGATATGTTTAATACAATAATCAATAATTTAATACGAACAATAAAATTGAACCCGAGCGCGTCGCTCACTACACTTATGCATTTAACTAATATTGTGCCAGTCCAAACGTGTCAAGTGACAAGCCCCGCCCACCAACTTAACCGAAAAATAGATAAAATTCTAAATATCTTGTTTAGTTGTGAGCTAAATTTTAACTTGCAACTTGCTACTAAATTCTGTGTTTACATGCAATTAATCACTTAAAGTTAAGTTAAAATTTAGTTACCTACTTAACAACTTAATACGTGCCATAAGAGTAGATTAATTTCGGCGAGTTGGAATGAGCCATGATAGCATAGTTAAATTAAAGACCGAGATTGTGTTTGTTACGAGATTTGTTGAATTTAAATTTTTGTGTTATTAAACTTTACAAATTTATAAGTAAGTGTTTTATTTACAAGTTAGCAACTACTTATATATGAAAAAAATACATAGGTATGTCTTCTAAAATATGTATCAGGTACTTAATTATTATTTTTGCCGTAAAAGCTCGTCATTACCAAGCATTCCTAATCATTACCATCCTCAAAAAATCATTGCCATTAGCCTAACGTCATTACCATTTCTCTTATTGTTTTTTAAGATCAAATATTATCTAAATTCTTGATTAAAAAAGAGTGCCTTTGTTTAGCAGATCTTACTTAATAGTACTTCTTTCGATTTTTGAAACTTTGCACGCATTTCAGATTAATTTACAAAAAGGCTTCAAAATAAATCAGAAAAAATCCAAAACGCGAATCCACCCACCAGTAAGAGTCCTTTTTCTTTATTAAAAATTATAATATTTGGCATGTATTATGATCAGAGAGGAATAACTGTTTTGTTAATCCTTTTAATAGAATATTGGCATGCATACTTGCTGGCGCAAGCAATTTGGGGAATATCTGTCATCCTTTATTGAGTTAATCATGAAATGAAAAGAATGGATGAAATAATTCATCTTCAACACCATTCACCATCAATCACAAATTACGCTGATAGGCTGTGTAATATAGACTGTGTGGCATAGAGCACTTTGCTTTTCTTACATCAATCAAACCAAAAGAAAACTATAAAAAAGTGGTTTTTCTTTCAAAAAGATAGAAGAAAATAATTTTAATATTAATTTATTACTAACCTTTTGTGAAACGAATGTTATTTACAGCAAACAGTATTTTGTTAATTAAAAGTCAATTTCGTATTTATATAAAAGGTAATTATATAATACAAAAAAGGTATTACAATCTTTATCAAGTGCTTGTGCATAAACATTACTAATCGAATAGGTTAAATAACTTATATTTTAAATTATACTTGTACCTACTTACCTACCTACCTTTTCTACAATACTACTACTGTACAAATAATCCTATAATCCTACAATAAGAACAGTAAATGATCCGCATTACTGTTTACTGTTAGGTTAGAGATTTAATTGTAAAAAAAATGGGCAGTAGATATAAATAAATCCTTCTACCCGTATTATATTCTTTTATTGATTTATGTCAACTTATTTCAATATTACAAGTGGTATTAAAATATCTCATCTCTGCCAGGTTATCGCTTAGCAAGGTGTTTTGTTTGTTTGGTTATATAAGCCTTAGTTTAATATCATCATTATTATAATCAAAATCAAATAAGAGATTCTATTACTAACTTAGTTACCTTAGAAAATAGTTGTGTTACTTTCTTATAAACTATATTTTAATTAATAATTTTTTTACAGCATACCATTCCATAAGAGGTATTCAAAAAATGTGTTCCTGTCCACTGGAATGTGTACCTAAGGTGGACATTGATCCATCTGGAGTATTTAAATACATATTAGTAAAAGTATATGGCAAGGAAAAAAATAATGAGGAACCTTCTGTGACCATTGTTCGAGGTTACAAGAGATGCAATTATCATTCGGATATTTTTGATGAAGTAATTTGTTTATTATTATATACTGTTTTCAAATCGTGTTTTTCTTAGATTTTGAATGCATTTACAAGTTTTTAAAAGACTTACTTTTTTTGTAACATTAATATTTTAACACATTTCAGGTGCAAGAAAAACTTCAACCACTTGATTGTGAACCTTTAGGTGGAGGTAGAATATCACATGAACCAGATAATAAAAAAATCCACATCTATGGGTACTCTCAAGGATATGGCAAAGCTGACCATGAAATAGCAGCCAAACTAGTTAAGGATGCTTACCCTGAATATACAATAACTATCAGCGATGACGGCTACTAATGTTACGCACTAGTAGTTTACTATTGTTAAAAAAACTTTATTTAACCTTTTACTACTTCTAATCATAAAATGAAATCTTTGCTATAAGATAGTTCAGAGAAAAATAAAAGTTTTGTAAGTTTTTCATATGTATTTTATATATTTTATCCTCACAAATCTGTATTATTCATTCAGAGTCAAGTCAACTTCCTTTGATCTTAAGTTATATAACCTCTTTTAACTTGAAGAATGTCACTTTTTTTTCAGTTTTATTGAATATTAACTATTTATTAGATACTCTTGTAGGAAATAACAGGCCTAATAGACTGGATTGCCACATCCCTATGCCTCACTTTGCTCTCCCGAAATATAGAAGTCTCATACAAAGTTTTAGTTATTGTCTCAGAACAATAACTTTATAATTATAAAATTTATCTAAAATAATGGAATGTTTTAAGGTAGGATTGATGAGGCCGGTGAAAAATAAAGCACCTTAAATAATTAAATAAGGAGAATATCAAAAGTATGGTTGTATGTACTTGATTCCTCTGCTCTAATGAAATTAAAAATTCAATTCAATCAATTGAATTTGACATAAAAATAATTGGTAGAAGCCAAGTAGAAGCACAGTAATTTAGAAACAGAAATTCTATTATTAATCCAAAAATGGCAAATTTTACAACAGATGCAAAAATATGTATTGATCGTGAAATTGATGTAATACAACCACATCTTGACAATTTGCTTTCAAATTTCGATATCGTCGAAACATGTAATTGGTTGACAGTTAACAACTTTTCGAAGGTGAATAACGAATAAACACAAATAGCTAATAGTGAAAATAGTCTCGGTGTATTTATGTTTTTATTAATTCTTAGTATTGTAGGATATTAACATAACCCTATTTCTCCATAAAAATTAAAATATTTAAGAATAAAATATTCTGTAATATTTAATTAATCTCATAATTCCGTAAAGAGTGTAAATGATGTGTACTATTTAATTCATAGGTTTGTCTTCAATTCCCTGATGAGCTACTGCACGTCAGCACTAAAATATATGAAGAAATAAAGAAAAGAGTTGATGTTGATTTGTACATACTTGGAGATACATCATATGCCAGGTATATAACTGTACTTATTAATTATTTAAAAAAGAAAAACGGTTTTCTGTATATAGCTTAATTACATACATACATACATACATACATCACACCTTTTTCCCGGAGGGGTAGGCAGAGACCACCTCTTTCCACTTGCTGCGATCCTTACAGACTTCTTTCGCTTCATCCACATTCATTAGTCATAGCTAAATTGTTATGGAAAAACCTTATAATTGTGTTTATTGCAGTTGCTGTGTAGATACTGTGGCTGCAATGCATGTGAAAGCAAATGCAGTGGTCCATTACGGTCATACATGCTTTTCTAAGACCAATATACCTGTTTATACAGTATTTAAAAAAAATAACTTGAATCATGAAGAAACTTTCATTAATATTAAAAATATACAAACTGATGATAACAGCAAACTTTGTTTATTTTATGGAGCTGAGTTTGAGCACTGCAAAGGTATGCTGACTAGATTATCAAATAATATGTCTATAAAATAATACTTTAAGTGTTTATTGTAGTTTGACCATTATTTTTGTTACAGATAATATAATCAAACACTGGTTTCAATGTTACCCTAAAAGTTTTATTGCTCATATTGAGAAAGAAGAAAACAAAGACAGATTCCTAGGCAGAGTGTTAAAGGATGCTGTGGGAAAGCAGTTTGCAATGAACAACTTAAAGGATTGCACTTGTGTTTATATTGGTTCAAGGGGACAAACGATGTTCAACTTCACCGTTTCTGTACCAGGTAATTTGGTTTTCTCTTTCTTTAAAGTTAAATTATAAATTTATAAATGTGTTTCATATCTGCTGAATGAGTAAAAAAGGTACCATTTTCCTTTAGGCAGAGAGTCTACTAAGATACAAAATAAATTATGCTTTCATGGTTTTCAAGCTTACAAACCTTGTCCATTGTGGATCTAATATTCTAAATAGTGTAACATTATTTTATTACTACAGCAAAGGTTTGGTATCTACTGAATCCTGAAACAAATAAGTTGGAGCACATGGATGAAACAAGTTGGATCAAGCGCAGGCATTTCTTAGTTGAGAAGTGTAAAGATGCTGAAGTTGTTGGTATTCTTGTGTGCAAGCTGGCTGGTGACCAAACCAAAGATATCATCAGTAGAATGAAGCAGCTGTGTCATGTTAATGGAAAGAAAAGCTACATTGTGTCAGTTGGCAAACCTAATGTTGCAAAATTGGCCAATTTTCCAGAAGTAAGTGCAAAAGTTTATACAGCCATACTTAGAATACGGGTCATATAAATAAACAGAGAAAAGTATCGAAATGTTATTCCGTGTTTTGTCTCTTTTACTCTAATTTGAAATGACACTTACATGATGGGAACAAAACACAGAATAACTATTCGGAGCTTATTCTTTGTTTATTTGTAAGGCATTAAATGTTTATTTAGTTCTTATCTAAGACAAACACATTTGTGTTAAGTTATAAAATTTATTTCCAGATTGACATCTATGTGATGATTGCATGTCCAGAGAATGATCTATACAGTAACAGAGATTTCTACAAACCAATTGTTTACCCATATGAACTAGAAGTAGCACTAAATTCAAAAAGGGACCCATATTTTACAACACATGTTACAGACTATGATGATTTACTCAGTGGAAAAAAGCATTACTGTGAAATTGAAAATATCAAAGAAGGTACAGATGTCAGCCTTATAACAGGCAGAATAAGGGAGACTAAACTAGGGCACAATCAGGAGAGTGACATGCAGTTAGAAGCAAAACAAAACTGGGCTTTAGAAAACATAGGAAACAAACTTCAGGATCGGTCTTGGAAGGGCTTAGAACAAAATTTGGGAGAAACTGAAGTAAAGGAGGTTGAGGAAGGTCGCAAGGGTATACCACTTCAATACACAAATGAGCCTGAATGAAACCCCTTGGTTATTCAAATGGTAGCTTTGTATGAATCTTTTTGTATCATACTTAACGAGCATTAATTAACATTAATAATTTCTAAGCATCTACAATTTCTCATCTCAAGAAGGGTAAAATAATGCTTAGGTCATTATTAGACTTTATTTCATAAAAATATAATAGGTGTTGATTAATTGTTATTGTTAGCTTATGTTTCTGGGTACAGCAAGTATTTAAGACCATATGTATAAATCGAAATAAAAGTTTCTAATATACTTTTAATTATTTTAATTTCTAATTTTATAATTATAAATAATGCAAATGGCTTGAAGCTCTAGCACCTCACACTTGAATAATCATTTTGATAATATTTAATTTCAAAGTACTCTAAACTTTCTGGTTAAGCGGGTTCTGTGGTGACTTGAGCCATTCTTTCCTAAGCATCTGCTTGAGTTGTGACAATCGGAGTGTTGGATTTTCAGCCTTCAATCGTGGGAGATTTGTAGTCTCAAATGCTGTGTATGCAGCTTTGATACGTTTTTCGGGATGCTTATCTACATCTGCTTGTTCACTACAACAAAAAAATATATAACCACAGTCAAACTTAAAAATTAAGTAAAATGTGGTAAGTAAAAGTTAAAGTTAAAGTTAAGCCATTTCATTACCTTAAAATTGAAATAGCTTCATCAACAGATTGTGCCACATCCCCATCCAGCTGTATTCTATTGAAATTCTCTTCAAGTGGTGGCTCTTCAACAACTACTCGAGAAGGCTGTAAACATTATTGATTTTTAGGGAATTGTTAAATTATTGATTTCTAAGTCAATAATAATTATTGCTTATTTGTACACAATTTATATTATATATAAGGCGACACTCTGACCATTTAAAATAGTATATGATACTCACAACTGGTTTCACAGGTTCAGCCTTGATAATCCTTTCTTTAGCATGGGATATCTGGGCTCGAGTGACTTTTGCAGGTGGTGGTGCCTTTGTTGTTCCTTTAATGGAATCCAATTCTTTTTCCAGCAAAGCCTTTGCTTCTGCTTTTTTTTGTAGTTGCTCTAAGCGTTTTTTCTCTTGCTCATCCTGTAATTAAGCAGCTATGTTAGTTGTAGTTATTATATCTCAATAAATTACTGTACTTGTACAGATAGTATAGATGTATACCTTTTTCTGTTGCTTCTTCTTTAACTTTTCGTCATCATCTTCCCATTGAGCATCATCGATCAACTTTTTAACTTTTTGGTCTTTTTCCTGTTTCGCATCTTCTTTACGCTGTCTAGCAGCGACTGCTTTACTATTTTCACCTGCAAATTTTTTCGGCATATTGCTCTGAAATATTAAGTATTTTATAATAGAACTAGACGTCACTGAAATATACTGCTAATCTGCTGCTACAACAGGACTAATATAACAAGCTTGCTTGATACAGAAGCATCAATTACCTAGCAGTAATAGTAGCCAAGTATACTATATAAAATAGTTGAGTATTACACGGCAGGGTAGATTTAAACTTACCCAAATTATAATAAAATGTAAAGACGGTAGAAAATTATATTATGTTAGTGGAAGATAACTTGAATGAATATACCTAAATAAAATTTTAATTGGACTCTGAACGAAATAAAATAATTCTTGGATCAGAGTATCTACGCACTGACAATGACATTATTTGACTGAGTGACAGTTACAGGTGGATAGTGACACTAACAGCTACATTTCAAATTTAAAAAAAAAGCAAAGGTCTGTATTCAATCTTTTTTTTTTTTTTTTTTTTTTTTAATAATGGCTTTGCACAAGCATTTAGCCAATGAAAAAGTCTTACAATACTTAAATAATAATAATTTCTTTCATGTATGATGATGATGATGAATGAATAGAAATGAGAAGTGAGAAATAATATACCCCCCAACCCCTCGAGTATCTCAGTAAAGATGTGGGGCTTTATTAAGTCCTCGGGTGGACTTCTTGAGAGAATTTGAAATATGACGTTGCACTGTTTTGTTTCATTTGCAACACTCATACACACTCACGAACACTTAACGGTTAATAATCCACCATTAATTCACATTAATATTCGACATAACACAAATTTTAGAAAATAAAACAAAACCGCAGACATGACTCTTCACTTTCCCGCCAAGAAGTCCGTATTCAATCTTAACCTCAGAATAATAACTAAGTTAATAGTCCGGGAGGTAGCGTTGCAAATACAAAAGTAATAGTAAGCCGGCTGATATTAACATCGATAGTTGATCTTATATGGCTAATGAGTAAACCGACCGTCAGCTGCTCAAGTAGCGGTGGGTGTGGGTGTGGGAGGTTCCGAAAGTGGTAAAAAAAAAAAAGTTTTTTTTTTTTTTAAAGCAAACTGTCTAATCATTTGGCCACCAACCTGTCTTTTGGTGAGCGGGATGTGGCCTAAGGTGATACATGCTTAGACAGGAAATGCCTATTCACTCTTGCTTTGAAGAGACCCAGGTCGTAGTGATCAGGGAACACGTGACCAGGCAGCGCATTCCACTCTTTGGCGGTTCGCAGAAGAAAAGAGTTAGCAAACCGCTTGGTACGGACAGGTGGTATGTCTACAATGTACGGATGGTAGGCTAACCTGCGTCTAGTACCCCGATGGTGGAAGGGGGCTGGGGGAACGAGATCGTGTAGTTCACTCGCACACTCTCCAAAATGTATTCTATAAAACACCGATAGACCAGCAACTCTGCGACGGTGACTGAGGCTCTGAAGTTCAGCTGTAGGCAATGTTGAGTCACCTATGAGTCTCCTGGCCCGGTTTTCAATCGCGTCCAAAGTTGCCAGCTGATACTTAGCAGAACCATCCCAAAGGTGACTGCAGTACTCCATGCATGGACGAATCTGTGCTTTGTATAACATAAGCAGTTGGTCCTGTGAGAAGTAACGCCTAGCCCTTGAGAGGACGCCTAGTTTTTTAGCAGCATTTTTTGCTATGGACTCGATGTACTCGCCAAAATTCAGAGTGGACGACAACTTCAGGCCAAGAAGTTGAAGGTGTTCGGTCAATGGCAAAGATACATTTTGGAAAGTTGGAGTCAGCTGGAAAGGACTCCGTTTAGCGGTGAATAAGCACGCCTGCGTTTTGGTAGCGTTAAAACTGACAAGATTGGCATTTCCCCAGTCCGAGACAGCCTGAAGTGCCAGATTTATTTGCTCAACCAGGGACTCTCGACAAGACTGGATATCATCTTTGGAGGCCCTCGCATCGGATAGGTATCTGCTAGTTATTGTTGTATCATCTGCATATCCAATGGTACCGGGCACTAGAAGGTCGTTAATATGTATAACAAATAGTGTAGCAGATAACACTGATCCTTGTGGAACTCCGGCATCTATTTCGACTAAGTCGGATGATTGACCATCCACCACGACTCGAATTTTTCGTTTCTTGAGGAAGTCAGTGATCCAGATGCAAAGGCCATCAGAGATTCCACATGATGGAAGCTTACTAATTAGGCTGCCATGCCAGACCCTATCAAAGGCTTTGGAGATATCAAGCGAGACAGCAAGGGCTTCGCCGTGTCTCTCGATTGCTTCACTCCAAAGATGGGTAGCATACACGAGAAGATCTCCAGTCGACCGGCCGCAGCGAAATCCAAACTGGCGATCGCTAAGGAGGTCGTTATCTTCAAGGTATGCTATCAGACGAGTGTTCAGTATACGTTCCATAATCTTACAGAGTACGGACGTTACCGAAATCGGCCTATAGTTGGAAGGATCGGCACGGCTACCCTTTTTGGGTACAGGTTGCACATTAGCAAGCTTCCACAACTGTGGAACTTGTCCAGTCTCTAGTGAGAGGCGGTACAGGCGTGTTAATACCGGAGACAATTCAGGCGCACAGTTACGTAGGACAATTGCTGGAATTCCGTCCGGACCACTAGCTTTGTTCACGTCTAGACTACGCATAGCTTTGAGAACCTCTTTATTGCGGATTTGAATGACTCCCATAGAGGAATCAGCACGAGGGATGCTAGGTGGAACTTTGCCAGCGACATCTAAACGAGAATTTTCCGCAAAATGAGAGGCAAATAAATTCGCTTTCTCAGCTGCGGTATGGGCAAGTGAGTCATCGGGTTTCAGCAATGGTGGTAGAGAAGGGCGACAGAAGTTTGATTCGGCAGCTTTAGCAAGGGACCAAAACGCTTTACTCCCAGATGGGTAAGAAGCAAGTTTGGCACCAACGCGGCTGATATGATCAAAACGTGCCCTGCGTAACGTTTTTTTGCTGGACTTGGTGGCCTGGTTATACACTTTCTTCAGGGTTTCAATATCCGCAGATTTGCGCGTTCGAGCATCAGCCCAGGCTAAGAAAGCCGACTGTTTCTGCGCTTCGGCGCAACGACAATCAGCATTAAACCATGGGCGAGCTTTACTGCCCGTCGGAACTTCGGAGTAAGGAATGTAATATTCCATACCCTGCAATATGACCTGGGTTACAGCGTCAGCGCATTTTGACGGATCTCCTGATGAAAAGCAGCTCTGCCGCCAAGGAAAAGATGCATAGAAGTGTCGCATCTCATCCCAGTCTGCCGACTTGTATCGCCACACCCGTCTCATACCACTAGGGCCCTGATCAGGTGGGGAATATATGGATACAGATTTCACCAGACAGTGATCGGATGACCCCAACGGGGCTGATATCGATATAGAGTGTCTGTCTGGATCAGTTGTCAACAGAAGGTCCAGGCAGTTGGCAGTATGTGAATGTATATCTGGCACTCGCGTAGCGCAGTTTACAAGCTGGGAAAGACCGAGTGATAACGCAAGTTTACGCGTCTCTCTCCCAGCATGATCGGTCAACTGGTATGGGAACAACCATTCCTGGTGATGGGCATTAAAGTCCCCCAGAATGACTAATTGAGCTGAAGGATAGCGAGCCAGAGCTACATCAGCCGACTGATTAAGGTGGTCAAATATTCTGATTGTCTCCTGATTACCGCTGTGCGAGTGGTAGACAGCGGCGTAAAGTGTAAGTTCCACTCCGGTGTCTACCACAGCCCATAGCACTGAAGATTTAGGTTCCTCAAAGCATTTGAGACGCTTGTAGCAAATATCATCACGGACATACACACAGACTCCGGCACGGGGTAGAAACTTATGCTCCAGAGTATACCCGGGGTAGCTGAGGTACGCCGCGTCTGCCGGACATTTGATCTGCGTCTCGGTGAGGAACAGCAGTTGTGGTTTCTCAGTCTCAAGGTGGTGATGGACTGCGATGAGATTTGAGTGCAAACCTCGAATGTTAGTGAGGTGCACTTTTAGTGGGAGGGAGTGCAACCGCTGTAAAAACTTTTTCCTTTTTTTCTGTGCCATGTGTTTTTTAATGGAGTGAATAGGCAAGAGAGTGGCAGTTGGACGAGGCGTCAGTCTGCAAACTAGAGAACATACTCACGACTGACAAACTGAAAGGAGACTGGCTTGGAGACTGCGGGGACGCCCGAACCCCCCCAGAGATGGCCACCTGGCCCTCCCATCCGGTCGCCAACCGGCAAGGTGGAGCATTCTGGGATTTTTCGCGAGGTGGCGGGGCAGCCTTTCACAAGTGGCTAGCCTGTTACTTGGGCCCCCTACTTCCTGCGGTCAGCCAGCGGCGGCACTGTGCTTCGGATCCCGCTACCCTCCAGAGACAGGCTCCCGGTGTGTCAGTAGCGAGCAGTCGCAATCAGTCACGCAGAAGAAGCAACTGTCCAGACCCATCTCTTCATATTGGCATCTCCGGACAACGCAACGGAACACGACAAAAAGTCATTTGGCGGTGCGACTTAGTCCGGAGGGTGGTATCCAGCCACGGCCGAAGCCTACCACCGGAAGGTTGCTACTCATTTGGCACCACCCAGGGGTCACTTGTGGGGTCTCGAGGGTAAACCCACGGAAGCGAGTAGCGCTGACCCCCGAAGTAATAGTACGCCGGCGCCGGCTGATTTTTTTTTTCATAAATAGTTTAAATCATACTGATCTGGAAAAAAAATCGTCAGCTGCAATGTGGAGGGGGGAATATGCGTCAGCTGCTCAAATGAACTTGTAAAAAAATACGTAAAATAAAGTTATAGTATGCCGGATGAAATTTAACTAGACGATTATACCTTTTTGAAATCCTTGTTCCCTCTAATTTGATACACATAATGAAGTATTCAAAAAAAAATTTTTTTTCACCAGCTCCAATAGCGTCGCACAGCCGCCATGTTTGTTTTTTTTAACGTCTCCTGTCTAAGAACACTTGGGCAGCAAAGACGAATCTAACAATACCTCGATACCTCAATTATGTAAATCCGTCCAGCAGTTCTAGAGATATGAGGTAATAAAAAATATTACATACAAGATAGGCGCGAAAATCAATACCCTTCCTTTGCAGTCGAGTAAAAAAACCGGCCAATTTCGTGTCGGGCCACGCGCAGTGTAGGGTTCCGTAGCCCATCTCAATAATGCGGACTCTGAGAAGAGGACTTTTATAAACATTTATTTAACGCCAAGAGGTTTATACACCTGACAACGTTATTTAATAGTTCTCAATGAGGAATTTGTACTGCGCCAAGTACATTTTATAAATTGGTCGACTGTTACTCGTAGTGAAGCCTACTTAGCAGTGATAGTTTTCCTTTTAACTTCGTCATATTATGTACTACTACCGTGATTTTTTTCACGTATCCAAAAACAACCATTTGGCTGGCAGGCTTTATGATTTATTGTCCATGGTATCGCTATCATAATCGGTGTCTGATGAATAGTCATCAGAACTGCCTTCGGTTGAATTATTTTCTTCATCTTGTTCTTGTTCAGTTCAGTATTTTTCGAAGACGTAAACTAGTCGAATAAAACTGTTTTTTCAACTAGTATAAGATAAACGATAAAGTCTTGTTTCGTTCATCGAAAAAGCGTCGACGACCCACCACTAGCACGCACACGCAGATGCTGTTTTGAAATTTTAGAGGGACAGGCCTAAGCCTGACCTTCGGGCTACCTAAGTAGCCCGAAGGTCGCGTTATATGGGCTCAAGCAGCTCGAAATATGTGTTTAAAAGGAAACAGCGTAGTAGCAATGCTCCAATTTTTTTAATCTTTACTGCGTCAGCTGACGGCCTTTCCACCGCTAGACACGCAGCTGATTGTTGTTTTCGTATTTTTAATAATTCAAACAATCGTTTAGTTAGATTCGGGTGCACCAGCTGACGCCTGGTTTACTTATGAGTAATACAAGATCTAACAAAACACTACTTAAAATGCAACGCTACCTCCCGGACTATAATGTTTCTTTTTGTTGTGTATTTAAATACATTTTAGACTTCTTGGCGAGAAAGTGAAGAGTCATGTCTGCGGTTTTGTTTTATTTTCGAAAATTTGTGTTATATCGAATATTAATGTGAAATAATGGTGGATTAATAACCGTTAAGTGTTCGTGAGTGTGCACGAGTGTTGGCAAATAAAACAAAACAGTGCAACGTCACTTTTCAAATTCTCTCAAGACGTCCGCCCGAGGACTTAGTAAATCTTTACTGAGATACTCGAGGGGTTGGGGGTATATCATTTCTCACTTCTTATTTCTATTATCATTCATCATCATCATACAGAAAAGAAATATTGTTTATTTATGTATTACTAATAATAAAAAATACTTGAAATTGGCTAAATGCTAAACGCGAAGCCATTAATTAAGATTAAAAAAAAAAAAAATACATTTTAATAAACGTGCAACTATGTTTAGTTCCGTTTTATCTTATGGCTAGAAAAGGAGGTTGGAGTGCGAGTAGTGCGACAAATAGTTGACACTTAGTTTTTATTTTTTGTATTGTTAAGTCATTCATCACTGATCATCAGTCATCAGATGAACTGTCAAAACACGATCTCTGAGCACAGACTCTGTGCCACAGAGTAGTCTGAGGCCCTCTTCTAAGCCCTCTTCCCGGTCAAATTCAGCTCAGTACAATATTTTAGTTCGTACTACTATTTTTACTAATGAACCTAGGTGATGTATAGGAAAAAGATAGATTGTCCCAATGATAATTTATCATTGGATTGTCCCTTTTCTTTCGTAATTTAGAAAGCTGTCACAAGAAATTATGACGTCATATTTTGGTAATGTTGTAACTTTATCGACTTTATAATCGATAAAAATAATTGAAAACAACAATATACCTAGTACTTTTTTTCTCACTATATTTATTAAAATACATTTTAAATTGACAATAAATAGACAATAATGGAACCCAAACAATCAATTGCACAAAAAAAAGAAGTCCGCCTGAGGACTTAATAAAGCCCCACATCTTTACTGAGATACTCGAGGGGTTGGGGGTATATCATTTCTTATTTCTATTATCATTCATCATCAATATACAAGATGGAAATAATTGTATATTTATATTTGTACTACTTCTAAGAAAAAAATACTTTGACACTGGCTAAATGTGCCAATCGCACAAAGCCTTCATTCTGACTTTTTTCTTCTTTAGTTGATGGAACTAAAGAAGAAAAAAAAAGTCAGAATATTAAATTAATATTGGACTTCTTGGCGGGAAAGTGAAGAGTCATGTCTGCGGTTTTGTTTTATTTTCTAAAATTTGTGTTATGTCGAATATTAATGTGAAATAATGGTGGATTATTATCCGTTAAGTGTTCGTGAGTGTCCATGAGTGTTGGCAAATAAAACAAAACAGTGCAACGTTACTTTTCAAATTCTCTCAAGAAGTCCACCCGAGGACTTAGTAAAGCCCCACATCTTTACTGAGATACTCGAGGGGTTGGGGGTATATCATTTCTCATTTCTATTATCATTCATCATCATCTTTAGGATTATAATACTAATGAAATTAAGAAACTAATGACGTGGCAGCATGGTCTATGACCTTAGCCGGATCCTCAGGGATCGAACTATTAAAAAAAAAAAAAAAAAAAAAATTAAATTAATATATATTTACTATTAAATTGCAAAAGCAAGGTTCGTGTTCGTTCGTTCAACACAAAATTAATTAATGAAAAAGTAGAACTTTATTTATGGCTTGTTTTTTGTAACAGCAGCACAAAAATCAAACTTTCAACAAAAAATATTTACAGAATATAGCAAGTGCATAGGTTTTTACACGGCAAACTAATAAACAAGTAGGTAACAAGTATGGCGTTAGTCGCTTACGACTACAGTGATTCTAGTGATATAGAAGATGTCGAAAACGAAAAAGCAACCAAAATATTGACTGTAAACAAATCTGTAGAGGGTGAGAGATTAGTAGCAATACCTATCATTTTAAGCATCATATTATCAGCACGTCGCAGAGCCTATTATTAAAATTTTGTTCCATAAATTTTCTTAGTTTTAGATCAAGGTATTACCTACTGGGTTTAGATTCATTCATTAAGTTCATTTATGTCAAGACACTTCAAAAATGAACAAACTTGTTGAATTCTCTTGACAATTGGCTCCGTGTAACTGGGGTAAATGCTGGGAAGTACAAAAAATATCGCAAAATGATAATTTATTTAAAAAATTGTATGCCAATTTATTTTGCTTTACAAATTACAGGTCAGTTTACAAAAGAGACAGAAAAACAAGATAAAAATACAGAAGACATTACTTTTAAGTCGGATCAGTCAATAGCAGGTGAAAGTTTATTTAATCTTTTACCGCAGCCATCTATAAGAAAGTCTGCTGTAGTGGAAGAGGATGATGAATTTTTACACAAAAAAGAAAATCAAAATAGCATCTTTAAACCTAAGGCTAAGATCACTGTGCCTTCATTAAGTGATGTAAGTTTAACTTTATTGTGCTTATCATATTAGGAACAAACACTTGAATAAAAGAGTATCTTTGCTTGTTGTTAAATGTAATTTGTAATGTAAATTTGTTTCCAGTTCAAAGATGTGGAGGGCACAGTGCCTCATGCAAAACCAAGAGCTCCAACTGGGGTGTGTATAAGGGTAACCTTAATTTTTATAACTATTTAATGTATTTATTCATATAATAATATTTCTATTTTAGAAAAAGTCTGGATTGTTGAGTATGCTACCACAACCTAGAAATGCTGTCTCAAAGTCAACAACAACAAAATCATTTGTACCTCATATACTTACTAAGAAGCCAGAAACCACTTTAAAGAAACAAAGTCCATTGCCCTCTTCTGCTAAGCAGTTAAGATCTCAAATCAAATCATTTGCAAAAGACTCAGATGAAGTGCAAAATGATTTCTTCTCTATACACAAAACTGATGAATTATTTGTTGAAGACATACCACTTGATTTGGATAAACCAAATGCAGTTTCATTGAATGTGGCCACAAGTAGTAACAAGCCAACACCTAATATACAGTCATATTTCAAGCAAGATATAAATCCAAATAATTTAGATAATACTGAAGAGTCTCATAGGCCTTATGCTGCAACTGAAGGCTATGAAACTTCTGAAGCACAAGCTTCAAATTCAAATGAACCTGTATTGGATGAGGAAGCTGTAAGTAAATTTTTTGCTCTATTTTTAACTAATAACTTGTCAGCTGTTGTATACACCATTTTTGTAAGGGTTTTTCTAATCTTAACTTTAGAATTTAAAAATGCTTGACAAAAGTTGCAAGTAGCAAATATTCAATGATGTCACTGTGATCAATGCGTTTACAACTGGCAGCGATCACCGGTTGGTAAGAGGCACATTTAATATTAACGTTAGGCTGGAAAGACGACAATTAATAAGGTCTTTGCTCCGTCCTGCACCCATCCAAATCCGAAACCCCGAAAACTTTTAGCTCAAATTGCAGAATCACTTCGAGTGCCTAAATGATTGCGAATATGTGGTCGAATACAGCAACAGGTTCGTGCAAACTGTCCAAGCGGTTGGGTCCAAGTTCTTTAAAACCTACCATGCAAAAGGAACCAAAAAGTTCTCAGACCATACCCTAAAACTAATGGAAGAGCGGCGCGCAATGATTCTGCTTTCCTCAGGTGATGCGTCTCAGTTTCGGCGGCTAAATAGGCAGATCTCGAAGTCTATGACTCGCGACACGCGCCGATTTAATACTGACCGTATTTAAGAGGCCATTGAGCGGAACAAAGGCTCAAAACGTGTTTGCAAGAGATTGGGGTATTGGGCAGTGCCAACTGACGACGCTGACAACCGATGACGGCAGAACGTGTTTGTATGAAAACGCCACAATGTCAGTCATAATGTCGCCACAATGCCAGAGCTCGAAAGCTCTGGTCCTGAAGACGGAAGGAACTGGATAGGTTTCGACCTATCCAGTTGCAGCGAGGAGTGAGACAGGGAGATGTGATATCGCCGAAACTGTTCACTGCTGCACTGGAAGATGTTTTCAAGCTTGGACTGGAAAGGACTCGGCATCAACGTCAACGGCGTATACATCACTCACCTTCGATTTGCTGACGATATAGTGGTCATGGCTGAGACCCTGGAAGACCTCGGCACAATGCTCGGTGACCTCAACAGAGTCTCTCAACAAGTGGGTCTTAAAATTAACATGGAGAAGACGAAAGTTATATCGAACTCACGTGTCGTACCCACTCCTCTGAAGGTTGGGGACTCTGCCCTTGAACGGTCCAGCTAGGTAGGTCCAACTTCAGCAAAGAGGTCAATCGTCGAATCCAATTAGGCTGGGCAGCGTTCGGTAAGCTACGAAATATCTTTTCGTCCGATATACCGCAGTGTCTCAAGACGAAAGTCTTTGATTAGTGTGTGTTGCTAGTGATGACATATGGGACTGAGACATGGTCGCTCACTATGGACCTTATCAGAAGGCTCAAGATCTCTCAAACAGCAATGCAGAAAGCTATACTCGGGGTTTATCTGCGAGATCGAATCAGAAATGAGGAGATCACAGGACTGATGGCCGCTGGGGCGGAACAGTCCTTGAGTGGCGACCGCTCACCGGAAAGCGCAGTGTGGGCAGGCCTCTAACAAGGTGGACCGACGATCTGGTGAAGGTCGCAAGAAGCCGCTGAATGCAAGCAGCACAAACCGGTCGTTGTGGGGATCCTTGGGGGAGGTCTTTGTCCAGCAGTGGACGTCTTTTGGCTGAGATGATGATGATGATGACTAAAGTTGAACACAAGAAATATTTAGTGATAAATATATATTATACTATTTAGAAAGCTAAGTAATTGTTATCATGTTCCTGCCATTTTGAGCATATTTCAATCTGACAATCTTACTACTAAACACTTTTTTTCTTCTATTTATCACCTAGTCTATGAAATATTCAGTTTTGGTTTGTTTGTTTTATAGATAATGAAGCTGTGTGGAACTCGTGGCAAGAGAAAGAGAGAAGAAATACAAATTGTGGATGTTAATCAGAAGGAGGTGTTAGCTGATGCCAGGGAGTGGCTTCTTAAAGGTCTCATGGATGACACCACCAAAAGAGTGTCAGCCAGTAAACGAAGAGGAGATGAGCCCACAAGTCAGCAAAGGAGGAAGCATCAAATTACTTACTTAGCTCACCAGGTATCTATATTGATTGGTCATCTATATTGATTGCGTATTAGACTAATTTCAATAATCACTTTCACATGGTCCATTGTGAATTATGGTGAGCCTGAGCCTAGCAGGTGAAACATTTAAATGTTATATAGTTTTATGTAAAGAATGTAAATTGAGTATCTGATTGCTTTTATGTACTGAAGAAAATATGGTTATCTTTCAGGCCAAAGCTAATGAAGCAGAGCTACAAAACCAATGGGCTAACAACAGAGTTTCCAAGAGACAAACTCAATCAAAGTATGGTTTTTAGAGTTGTAAAAATATATGTGTAATATTTGTAAATATTAAAAATAAGCCATTTTTAAATAGACAATGTTTTATTACAATTCCTAAGTTCTAAAAATGTTGTATATACATAATTACAGTCTTCTCGCCTTCCTAGGTCTTGGAGGATTCCAAGAAACATGAGTGTTATCTGTCACCGAAATTATCTCTAGGCCACCCATCTGTAGGCCTTTTACTGCAGCCTGAAAATAACAATGCAATAAAAACACACACCTCCAACATTAGGTTATAGGTACCTACATAATATCTATAGGTTTATACACTCACCAGTCTACCAGGTCCCAAACCTCTAACTTTTACCCTGACTGTTTTGAATCCTCTATCTATGGCTTTCTAGAAATGAAAAACGAAATGTTATGAAAGCAAATAAAAAATATAAAATTTTCTGTAAATAAAAAGGTACTTACTGTTGCTAAGCTTATGGCTGTTGTTTGTGCAGCAATATTAGTACCCTTCTTGGTATTCTTGAAACCTTCAATACCACAGGATTTGATGATCTTTACTGACCCAGCAGAGTCTGTCAAGGTGAAGATGGTGTTGTTGTGGGTCACCCGCACATTGCAGATTGGAAGATGTTTGTATGGGGTTCCATCAAATAACATGTCGTCAGACTCCAGTGTTGGAAATATATTCTGTTTTCTGTAAATGAAAAATGAATATTTTTTATTAGTTGTAATGGATTATAGATTATTATAGGTAGGTATTTAAATAGTTATTTGTTATACAAGAGTGCAAAGTTGTTTTTTAACCGCGTGCTCAATTTTGATGACCGAGCAAGCGAAGGATTCTAAAATAAGGGATTATTAGAATATTATTAGAATAAGGGATTCTAATTTTTGAATCACTCGCTGCGCTCGTGATTCAAAAATTAGAATCCTGAGCGTTAGCGAGGGAATCAAAAGAGCACCAGGTGAAAAATCTTTGCACTCGAGTGCAACACCTAACTTTTCATCCCACCTCAGCGAGGAAATGACTAATGGCAAAAAAAACATTTACAATCACAAGATACTTTTATTTCAGTTTAGGTATTAACTACTACATTATGAAAGGTAAGTATTACAGAATAATCTTTAAATTATAACAAACAAACTTAGGTATAATTAAGAAAAATTTAAAGTAACGTTGCTACAGTTACTAAGTGTAATATTTTTGTTAGGTACTGTAATGTTGGTGTTAGTAACTTGTGTACTGTAACACCTCGCTGGGTCGTTACTTAAGGAACGGAGGGTTGTATCGAATAATAATGCCTTATAGCTTTAAATATTTATATTACTTTCAACATGAAATAATAACAATTAATTCGTCGTCGCGACCCGTCACCGAGTCCGCGATGTTCTTCTTTTTTCTCTTCTACTATATTTTAATGCAGGCCACGGTGGCTGCCAGTAAGTATGCCCGAGCAAGGAGTCTCGGTTGCTACAGTACTGATAAATTGGGCACCATGGAGGTAGAAGCAAATAGGTTTAATGATGTTTTGAATTCACAAACTTAGTGCACACGATGTTCTAAATTCAATTTACTTTATCCTCTAGGGGATAAAAACGGCTTTTGCACTCAGATATCGTAGAGCAAAAATACTCTTTCCAAGATGGGGGGATGAAAAAGTATTTTCTTAACTTCATAGTAAGCAAATTACAAGAATTTGTGATAGTGTGTTGTTATTACTACTTACGATTTGATAACAGAGTCGAGATCTATTAATTTTTCACCCTGGACACCTTCATCGTCGAGTGGGATGCGCTTGTGATCAAATCTCTCCGTCGCTAGTATCGAGCTTGTATGAAATAACCTACCCACGCTTACTATAGAAGATCGCAAACTATTTCTAATTGCGTTAAGCATTTTTTGATGAGGTTCTATTTACAAAAGCAATTAAAATGTTTTAAGTTTAATTAAAGAAATATTCAATTTATTCTTGCTTTGACGTTGACAGTGATGACAGACAATGACAGTGGGTATGTTCCGATATACACTGCGAGTGCGAGGGCAGTAAGGTTTGACGTCAATTTAGTATACTGCGAAGCCGTTCCTTTTTAGTTAGCTATACTGGTTACTGTTTAAAACGGAACGCAGTCCAGTATACTGTCATCCATATCATTTCTGGACGCTGTTGATCACGTGATCAAAGTACTGAGAGCACCTTACCTCGAAAATGCCAGTGCTTACAGTTCAAAAATAGCGACGATTTATGACGTCATACTCTTCCCTAGGATACTGCAACAGTATACTGTCAGTCCATAACGGAACTTTCTCACCAGCAAGAGCAGTGGACAGTGCTCGCAGCGTAAATAGGAACATACCTAATATGACTGACAATGAAACTGCGTTTTGTGTTAAAGGGGTGCAGCGCGGAATTTAAAAATTTACGTGTTTTTAAATCACTGGTGCTAGGCGCTGAATAGGTCTTATACATTAAAAGGACTAGTGAAGGTTAGCTTGATCCTTTCACAAGGGCATGGTTGTCTTGGAATTTGAAACAAATACCCAGAAACTGCATAAACAATACGTTAACTAATTATATCTAAAAACTTATTTCTTCAGAAACTTTGTAAATATAGCACAAATGAAACAATGATCCGACATCATAATGTTTGTATTGATATTCCGCAGATCACTGTTGTCTTATTTTTCAATAAAAAAACATGAATATGAAAATATTAAGACTTTTCTTATTTTTTACCCAAACGCCTATGATTTTACGAAAGTAAACATTGCTCTAATTAAATCACCAGCCTACTCTGTATAGATATTAGTGTGAGTGCGTATTCGTAGTCGTGCGCCGTTGTCACAGCACTGCCACGCGCTGCTCGCTCGCTATCATAAAGAAACTTGAAACTCGCAGTTTTGCGTCCGCGCTGCACCCCCTTAAGTTTTATTTTTTAGTGCAGACTACCTACATAAAAGAATAGCAAAATATTGTATTAGCGGTTTTTGAAGTTCTACAAAGTTCAAAATTTCATTATTTTCTAATTAAAAATACCTTTCTTTATTTATTTAATCATCTTTTATTAGTTACTCAAATCCTCCGCCGCGCCGCGCCGAAGCCGCTACCACAGAGTAAATATACCCCCCGAATCACTCTTGTGCCGCTAATATCCGTTAAGTTATATCTCCTTATCTACTCTACTTCATCTCTTGACTTGTTAGGTGTTGCGTTATCTCAACATGTTTATCTCGTATTATGATCTCGACCATTTCTTTAGTAAAATGGCAAGACCTCTCTGGTTTCAGTGAGCGAACCCCTACAATGAGCTCTTATAGCAGTATTATTGCAGTTCTGGAAAAGAGATGCGAGTATATTCGGCGCTACACGCGTCTCGCTTTCACAACTGCTATAATACTGCTATAAAAGCTTGTGGTAAGACTCCAGGTCCTGGGTTCGATTTCAAACCAAGGATTTAATAGATTTGGTTGACGGTCAGCATTATTTATAAGTCAGCCGCCATAACAATAATGTTGCAACCGATAAGATTTCTCGGTAATTCCGGATTCCGGATGACGTGACGTGGATGAATTTCTCACTTTCGCGAAGGTAAGGAATTCATCCACGTCACGTCATCCGGAATCCGGAATTACCGAGAAATCTTATCGGTTGCAACATTTTCGGCATAGTAGAATAAAACAAGTAAGGTGACTCGGCCCCCGAGCGAGCGATAGGTAATCACCTAAACATGTAGGGCTGTCGCTTTTAATTAGAATGAGGTATCTACATATAAAATAAGAACATACTTAGAAATATGAATTCATGGATTCCAAAGGACCCCCGATTACGTAGTACCTAACTATTATTAACTAATCTGTGCCCCCGATCTACCTAAACCACAGATTAGTTAATAGTTACTATTGAAGGAGATGCTAAATCAAACGAGTACGACCTCATTGCGTTTGTTCTTAGTGTCTTGTCAATTTAAATCATTTTTGTTATAATTGTGACAATACGATGTCAAACGAATCCTTCATATTAAACGTAGCGAATTTTCTATTGTTGTTAATAAAGTCTGTTTTAATGAGATATCCATCGGCTAATAGCTTCCTTATAAATCTGCGTAACTCTATACAATAACAGGTTATGGTTTTACTGCAATTTAGCTGAAAGATGGAGACTTCGACTTTCAAGTACAAAATTGCACCTCTAGTAGGCAAAATAAATTGGGAAACATGGAAGTACAAAATTCTAATTGTACTCAAGAGCATACCGCGCGCTCTCGATGTAATCGAAGGCAGACTTACCTCGGATGGAAAAAGTGAAGCCAGTGCAACTGCAGCATCCGCCGCTGCAGTAACTGAGTTCACAAAGGCTGACTCCAGTGCTCTTTTCTTCACCAATAACATGACCGACGAAATGCTACTCAAAGTGATGAGATTCACGTCCGCTCGAGAAATATGGTTAGAGCTACATCGAATGTTCGACGGAACTAACGAAGACAAGACCTTTCAATTATGTATGAGTTTCTTTGGGTTGAAAAAGGATCCAGCTGATGACGCAGCAACTCATATGTCAATATTGAAAAATATTTGGACCTCTCTGAACAAAGAGCTTGGCGAAGATAAGAAACTTCCGGACCTTCTTCTTATTTGCAAGACTCTCGCTACATTAGGGGACGAATACGTTCAATTTAAGAGTGGATGGTTGATGTGTCCTACGTCGGAGCGAACTATTGACAACCTGACTGACCGTCTGTGCGTTTTTGAAAGAAACTTGATGGTGTCTACCGTGCTACCAGATCAAGAGGCTTTAGCTACGACAAGCACACAGAATGGGACTAAAAAAAAGAGTAAGGATGCAAAGATTAAGTGCAATTATTGTTCGGTGAAAGGACATCGCGTGAGGGATTGCAAAAGATGGCTTCAAGATGGCAAACCTCCTAAAAACAAAAACCCGCCTTCCTCTTCATCGTCCCAGAAACAGGAATCTCAAATATCGGAATCGATGTACTTACAAATGGAAGTACAGACATCGGAACATGAAGTATCGACGACTTCATCTAGCACAGTCAACTGGTACGTTGATAACGGCGCAACATGTCACGTCACCAATCGCGGAGATCTATTTCAGACTTTCCAATCATTTGACGAGATGCACACCGTCTCTACGGCTAATGGCAACGCATTGCAAGCCAAAGGCAAGGAGAATATCGTCATCAAATCGGAAGTACGTGGAAAAGAATGTGAGATCACCCTGAAGGACGTATGGTACGTGCCACAGATCACGAAGAACCTGTTCTCTGTCCTAGCTGCTCATGACTGCAACTCAAAAAGCAAGTATGAGTCGACACCAACGAGCTGCACCATGTCGACGCGTGGTGAAGTGAAGCTGACAGGTGTACGCAGCATAAGCGGAAGCTTATACAAGCTGAACGTCAAGAGCGTCATTCCGAAAAGAAGTTTGGAAGTGAATTTAACTCTTACGAAGACTCAGTTGTACCACGAGCGACTCGTACACCAAAATAAGCGTCATGTACGAACATTTGTTAAACGGGAGTTGGGAGTAGAGCTTCCTCAAGACGAAAGTATTTGTGAAAGCTGCATACTTGGCAAGTCTCATCGATTGAAGTTTGGTACCCGACCTAGAGCTTCAAGACCAGGAGAACTTGTACACAGCGATGTGTGCAGACCATTCCCTAACTCATTTACAAATGTACGCTATTTTGTGCTGTTTAAAGATGACTTCACCGGCTATCGCTATGTCTACTTTCTGAAAGCCAAGTCAGAAGTGAAACAGAAGATGCAAGAATTCATCGTCGAAGCACGAAATACAGGTCATTCGATTGAAACGCTCCTGAGTGACAATGGAGGCGAGTTTGATAATAAGGAAGTGCGTGAGATCCTCGCCACGCATGGAATCAAACAGAGGCTGACCATGCCGTATACTCCAGAGCAAAACGGATGCAGCGAGAGAGAAAATAGAACCTTGGTAGAGGCTGCAAGGACAATTTTGCACAGCGGAGGTTTCGAACAGAAGCTTTGGGCCGAGTTAGTTAATGCGGTTGCCTACGTTCTCAACAGAACCGGTCCTTCCCGTACGGAGAACAAAGCGCCATACGAACTAAGGCATGGAAAGAAACCGAAAGTGGCTCACCTACGCATCTTGGGCTGCAGAGCCTACGTCCATGTCCCCAAACAAAAACGAAAGAAACTCTCTATGAAAGCCCTCAAAGGAAGATTAATTGGATACGACAACGATGATGGCTATCGTATCTGGTGCGATGATAATAAGATGATTCGATCGCGAGACGTGATCTTCGACGAGAAACCGCTTGATCGAACTCAATGCGATGACGTTGTACCGAAGACAACGAGAAAAGAAACACCGTTCAACGAATACAAGTTGAAAGTATCTTTTAATCAAGAGCGCAATGATGTTCCTCAAGATTTGACTCCAAGCCATCAACACGAGCAATCGGAACTTGATCTACAAGATCAAGAACGTGCACCGCTGCTGCAACAAGACAGCAGATCCTTAGAATTTAACGAGGAAACTCCCGCCGATGGTGAACTGTCAAGACCAACGAGTACAACGTGGTACGATGCCGATCTAGGTGACTCATCTGACTCCGAAGATGATTCAACGGAACCTAAATATAATCTACGAGATAGGAGCACCATTCGTCCTCCACGGAAATTCAGAGATTGCTGTGCACTAACTGATGAAGACGCTGAACCAACTACGTTCAAAAAAGCTATGAAGAGCCCGCATAAAGATGAGTGGATTAAAGCTATGCTGAAAGAGATAAATTCTTTGAAAGAGAACAATACGTGGTCCCTTCAAGAACTACCTCAAGATCATAAAGCCATACCGTGCAAATGGATTTTTAAGATTAAGAGAAACCCCAATGGCTCTATCGACAAATATAAAGCGCGTTTGGTTGCAAAAGGATTCAAACAACGCAAAGGAATCGACTACGAGAAACGTACAGTCCAGTAGCCAGATTTGCTACCATACGATCATTGCTGAGCGTTGCTGCGAGTGAAGGGATGTACTTGACACAATTCGACGTGACTACAGCCTTTCTCTACGGTAAGCTCGAAGAAGAGCTATACATGCAGCAACCGAAGCTTATACGGACTGAAGCAAGCGCCCCGCTGCTGGAATCATCGTTTTCACAAAGAACTTGTTGAACTCGAATTCACACAGAGCACTGCAGATCCATGTCTATACACAAAGAAAGTAGGAGGGAAATAGTACATTGTTCACCGAGAGGAGAAAGTGACCGATTACCGTCGAGGGTGTCGTTTGAAGCCCGAGCCGTAGGCGAGGGCTTTAAAACACCCGAGATCGGGAATCGCAGTTTCTCTCGAGTGATACATAGTGCTTTATACTACACCTGATACTTTATAAAATTTACGGTAGAAAGTACGTCATTGCATATCGAACAAATATGCGGGGAGAAAACGCATCTGAGCGGGAGAGAAAAGTGTATGAAAATCCATTTCTTACGTGGTTTTTGGGTCATTTCGCGAAACATGGAAAAAAACTATTTCTAGTTGATTAGAAATTCTATCTCATTTTTCAGTTACTTTTTTTGTTTAAGCGAGGTTTTAAACATAATTTAACGTAAGGTGACACAGTTACGAACCTTGTGTTCTAAAAACTCATTTTCTAATTTAATTAAAACTGAGTAAAACATCATTACCATCTAAAGAAAATATATGTGCACAAAACTTTCAAAATATATATTTCAATAATTATGATCGCCAAACCCGATTTTTTCAAACGTTTAGTAATCTGTATTTTACCGTAAACAACATAATAAATAGCGTTTATAATTCAGAACAGCATAATAGTCAAAACGAAATTTCAAAAGTTTGTAACAGAAATTCGTCATTACCATCGCGCTAACGTCAAATTTACTTTCTTGAAAGATCTACGTGATGTATCTTACTGTCCCCGTGCACACCACTCTCCTCAGTCGCTTGCACGAAATGTACCACAGCGCACGTCACGGTGAATGCTCTTTAAATACATTTTTTGTTACAAATCATATGTCCAGGAAATGGTTGTCACGTATTTCCATCATTATCGGTAAATACGTTTTCTAGGTAATTATAAATTAAGTATAATTGTTAGCATTAGAACTTATTGTGACTCCCAGGACAAATTCTCAAAAAGGCGGTCACAAAATAGTAGCGCTAAGAATTCACGATTTGTTCAAAAAAAACACATTACCATCATCATCATTACCGTTTGATTTGTGTTGATGGTAATGACGTTATGTTAATGGGAATGATGAATTCAAAGTTTCAAAATTTCTTATTAGTAGCAATTTGTTCTATTTTACTTAAAACGTTGTTTGCTTTCATGCTTTAAAATAACCGAAATACCAGCTGGAAGTTGAATGGGTTTTTTTGTGCGTTATCTTTATTTTAATTTGCTAAAAATATTAAATTATCCGTGCTTATCTGGATTATAGTATTATAATAGCCAGCTTTTCTTGTCAGCATTCGTAAGTGGTGAATCGAGATTATGCGCCAGTGCATCAAAAAAGGCGATTGGCCAGCATCCTGACACTTCCTTTGCATAATTAACAACAAGGTCGCTCTATTTGCTAAAAGTGGACATTGATCCAAACCATGGCTTGGATAGGATATGATGATCTCTAACCACCTTTTGGGGAATAATGGTCGTGGGTTTATGCATACATACTCTAAACATATTTTAACTTTAAAAATACATCATACAAAATAATATTTTATTTCAGGTAGTTGCCGTTTTCAAAAATGAAACTTCAATATTACATAGTACTACATATTGAAACTATTCATCATCAGCTCATTTACGTCCCCACTGCTGGGGCACGAGCCTTCCCTATGGATGGATAGGGAGAACGGGCCATAAACCACCTGGCGGGCCCAGTGCGGATTGGTGGTTGTTAACGACTGCTAATGCAGCCGGGACCAACGGCTTAACGTGCCTTACGAAGCACGGAGGAGCTCGAGATAATAATTTTTGGTCACCCATCCGATGACCGGCCTTTGCGAATGTTGCTTAACCTCAGCACTCGCAGACCGGGCGCGTTAACCACTGCGCCATCGAGCTCCACCTACTTACTATTGAAACTATTAGATATGTGAAAAAAGACAGTGCTGAATTTCCACGAAGGGAATTCGCACCCCATGACATGCCGGGTCAGGTGCACTACCACACTATTTGCGTAAAATTATATGTATATGTAATCATAAATATAGCTTGCCTAATTCTTAACTGATCTTTCAATATTTGTAAAAATATTTAGATCGGATGTTGATGACGTAGTTGTCGACATTGAATAGGGCATACAGAGTAATGGCTGATTTACACGTTTTAAGTTGTTAAGTAGGTAACTAAATTTAAACTTAATTTTATGTGGCTTATATTTAAGTATATGTCCATACGTATTTAAGTAATTAGTTTGCTTAGTTCACTCAAGATGGACGATCAACCACGTAATGAAGTCGTAAATTCTGTGCTAAATTTGTTATGAAGTCAAAGATGAAATAATTAGGGAAATAACCATACCCAAAAAACTGGGTGAGAAATTGAATAAATAGAAGAGATCAGTATGGCCAAGGATCAAGTGCCACTTTGTTCGAGGAGCTAGCGAATGAAGATTTAATAACAAGTATATTTTAATGCGTCACGCATGGCAAAAGACTCTTTTATTTACTTGTTATCTAAAGTGGAAAACGAAATACAGAAAAAAGATACTGTAATGCGATGTGCATTAGATGCAAAATTAAAATTACATATTACAATATATTTTCTCAATACTGGCAATAGTTTTCGCAGTCTATCTCATTTTTGTAGAGTTTCTAAATCGAGTAGATATGTTTAATACAATAATCAATAATTTAATACGAACAATAAAATTGAACCCGAGCGCGTCGCTCACTACACTTCTGCATTTAACTAATATTGTGCCAGTCCAAACGTGTCAAGTGACAAGCCCCGCCCACCAACTTAACCGAAAAATAGACAAAATTCTAAATATCTTGTTTAGTTGTTAGCTAAACTTTAACTTGCAACTTGCTACTAAATTCTGTGTTTACATGCAATTAATCACTTAAAGTTAAGTTAAAATTTAGTTACCTACTTAACAACTTAATACGTGCCATAAGAGTAGATTAATTTCGGCGAGTTGGATTGAGCCATGATAGCATAGTTAAATTAAAGACCGAGATTGTGTTTGTTACGAGATTTGTTGAATTTTAATTTTTGTGTTATTAAACTTTACAAATTTATAAGTGTTTTATTTACAAGTTAGCAACTACTTATATATGAAAAAATACATAGGTATGTCTTCTAAAATAGGTATCAGGTACTTATTATTTTTGCCGTAAAAGCTCGTCATTACCAAGCATTCCTA
Source organism: Eudonia mercurella (assembly GCA_963082485.1). NCBI lineage: Eukaryota > Metazoa > Arthropoda > Insecta > Lepidoptera > Crambidae > Eudonia > Eudonia mercurella. The sequence continues at coordinate 26,954,537 of OY720023.1, read as the reverse complement.
ATCATTACCATCCTCAAAAAATCATTGCCATTAGCCTAACGTCATTACCATTTCTCTTATTATTTTTTGAGATCAAATATTATCTAAATTCTTGATTAAAAAAGAGTGCCTTTGTTAAGCAGATCTTACTTAATAGTACTTCTTTCGATTTTTAAAACTTTGCACGCATTTCAGATTAATTTACAAAAAGGCTTCAAAATAAATCAGAAAAAATCCAAAACGCGAATCCACCCTTTTGCGTTTTCTCCCCGCATATTTGTTCGATATGCAATGACGTACTTTCTACCGTAAATTTGATAAAGTATCAAGGTACTTTCCAAGCAGGTGTAGTATAATAGTACATTGTTCACCGAGAGGAGAAAGTGACCGATTAGCGTAGAGGGTGTCGTTTGAAGCCCGAGCCGTAGGCGAGGGCTTTAAAACACCCGAGATCGGGAATCGCAGTTTCTCTCGAGTGATACATAGTGCTTTATACTACACCTGATACTTTATCAAATTTACGGTAGAAAGTACGTCATTGCATATCGAACAAATTTGCGGGGAGAAAACGCATCTGAGCGGGAGAGAAAAGTGTATGAAAATCCATTTCTTACGTGGTTTTTGCGTTTTCTCCCCGCATATTTGTTCGATATGCAATGACGTACTTTCTACCGTAAATTTGATAAAGTATCAAGGTACTTTCCAAGCAGGTGTAGTATAAATTATATTACTTACTTTATATGTCGACGACGGATTAGTGGCTGCTTCAGACAAACAGCTTGCCGATGAATTTTTAGAGAGCCTGAAAAGAAAACTTAAAATTACGACAAAACCCGCGTCCTATTACTTAGGAATGGAGATAAATCAATGCAAAGACGGCATGATTGTAATCCATCAGGAAGCGTACAGTCACGTGCAATGAAATGTATACATGGACAGAATTTTGAATAAATGTTTACTCTGAAAATTTCAAAAACAAATAATCACCTTAACAATACATACTATATAACCATCAGAGTTTCTCGCAATAATGTACACATTTTTGGTAAAAATATGTACACAAATTGTTTTCAGACATTTGCTTACACGTTCATATGCAAAAATATGAAGCCATTATGAATTACAATAATAAGTAAACGATGTTATTTCACAAAAATGTAACCAATACCGTTTCATTACAATGTAAACAATGATGACTGTGATATTTTTCTTTCATATGTATACACTTATAAAAATGTAGCAGTTTTCACTATTTTGTCAAATGTGTATTAATTTCGATAAAATGTACACAATGTAGATTGCAATATAATGTAAACATTCATTTTTGTCTTTTACAAGCTTTTATTTAGTTTTAATTATAAAATAAAAATTATTATGACATGGAGCTGATCTGATGATGGAACCGGAAGATGGCCATAGGAACTCTGTAGTTAAACCACACAATCTCATCGACTTTGGACTTGTTTGATCCGTCTTGACGAGTACTTTAGAGCTAGATGGTAACCAGGGTCTGATGATGGAGCTGGAAGAAGGCCATAGGAACTCGGTAATTAAACGACACAACCCCATCGAGTTTGGGCTCGTATGATTCGTGTTGACTAGTACTTTGGTGCTAGATGGTAACCAGGGTCTAATGATGGAGCTGGAAGATGGTCATAGGAACTCGGTAATTAAACGACACTACCCCATCGAGTTTGGGCTCGTATGATTCGTCTTGACAAGTACTTTGGTACTAGATGGTAACCAGGGTCTGATGATGGAGCTGGAAGATGGCCATAGGAACTCGGTAATTAAACGACACTACCCCATCGAGTTTGGGCTCGTATGATTCGTCTTGACGAGTACTTTGGTGCTAGATGGTAACCAGGGTCTGATGATGGAGCTGGAAGATGGCCATAGGAACTCTGTAATTAAACGACACTACCCCATCGAGTTTGGGCTCGTATGATTCGTCTTGACGAGTACTTTGGTGCTAGATGGTAACCAGGGTCTAATGATGGAGCCGGAAGATGGCCATAGGAACTCGGTAATTAAACGACACAACCTCATCGAGTTTAGGCTCGTATGATTGACGAATACTTTGGTGCTAGATGGTAACCAGGGTCTGATGATGGAGCTCGAAGATGGCCATAGGAACTCGGTAATTAAACGACACAACCCCATCGAGTTTGGGCTCGTATGATTCGTCTTGACGAGTACTTTGGTGCTAGATGGTAACCAGGGTCTGATGATGAAGCTGAATGATGATCACAGGATCTCGGTAATTAAACGACACAACTCCATCGAGTTTGGGCTTGTATGATTCGTCTTGACGAGTACTTAGATGGTAGATGGTAACCAGGGTCTGATGATGAAGCTGGAAGATGGCCATAGGAACTCGTTAATTAAACGATACAACCAAGAACTAAAAAGTTAAACAATAGTAAAATTTTAAAAACAAGCTTTTATTAAGTAGGTAAGTACTAATTAATAAAAAAGAACTAAAAATTTAAAAATAATTTAAACCTGATAATAAGAAAGTCTTCGCGTTTTTTATCACAGACCCAAATTTTTTATAAATAAAAGCGTGTTACATTTTGATGGAACATTAAAGAACATTTAGCATAATACACTTTCATTATTTTTCTTTTGCAATCACAATTCACAATGTAACACGCTTTTATTTATAAAAAAATTGGGTCTGTGATAAAAACGCAAAGGTTTTCTTATTATCAGGTTTAAATTATGTTTAACTTTTTAGTTATTTTCCTATTAATAATTAGTAATATAAGCTAGTTTTTAAAAAAAATATTTTATTTTATTTTTTTAATATGTTATGAAGGTAGCCAAGACGCGGCGCGGCGCGGCGGGCGGTAGCGTGGACTGTTTTATTCGGTTATGCGTTATGCGCGTAGTTTGTAATTGTTATGAGTTGCAGCGGAATTTAAATAATCGTTTACGTAAAACATTATCTATTGTTGTGTTTGTTTTTATAATGAAGGACAGAAAAAGTAATAACAATGTGCCGTACCAGATTTCTTTACATGAAAAACATAAAATTGTTGTTTTAAAAGAACAGGGCCGCTCTGTTACAGATATTTCAAATAAAATAAGAATCACTGTCGGTAGGTTTATATTACATGTTTAAATCATGATTAATTAATTAATACTTGGTTAATCACTGACTGCATTATAATCAATTAAAATGAATGTCAAAATCTTTTATTTCATATGCATCAACCCCTCAGAAACGGTAAATCTACATACCTACCTTATGCATTTTATAAATTAATGATTAATGATGTAACATACTTATATATTTATATTATATAATACAATACATTATAGCGTGTATACATTGTTTTAAAATTGCATTGTATATATGTTAAAGATATTGTCACATATGTGTTCTATAATAAGTTCTCTGGAATCCATGAATTCATATTTCTAAGTATGTTCTTATTTTATATGTAGATACCTACCTCATTCTAATTACAAGCGACAGCCCTACAAGTTTAGGTGATTATCGCTTGCTCGGGGGCCAAGTTGCCTTAGGTACTTGTTTCATTCTACTATGTTACTACTCACCGTTCTTGTTCGGTAAGTAAAGTAAAGAAAGAAAATTCTGGATTTTTGTAGCCATCGTTGACCTTGACTTACGTTTAACAAATTATAACCTACGAGCGGCAGCGGCAGGCGCAGGGACGAAAAACGCAGTTGCGCGTGGTGTTACGTACGGCTCAGCCATCATTAGCATCAATAAACTTTCAGTGTGTGCGTGCGACGATGCATACGGACGGACTGGCTCGGCCGCGCTTCCATACAAGCCGCGCTCGGTGCGTATGTATGAAGATACCATACTTGTTTTATTCTACTATGCCTTCGGCCTTTCACTTGCCATGATTTGTTCTTAATTCGTCATCTTCCGAATTGGTCATATTCCAAATGCGACACTTTCTAAACTAGTAATTTTTTAGTCTCGTCATATTCCAGATTCGTCATATTCCAAACTCGTCATTGTACAGTCATATAAAATCGCGAACACGTGCTTACAGGATTAGTACTTACGTATCAGGACTTTGTACTACGTGTATTAGACAGTAATGGACTCAGACTGAGCTGGACGCCCTGGATAGAAGGTTTCGTCAACTGCTTACATCGCATCGCATGCTACACCCGCGTTTGTCGGTTATGAGACTATACATTCCGCGGAAGTGGGGTGGTCGTGGTTGTTTAAAAGCCAAGAACCTTCACAACCGCGAAGTGTACAGCCTCAGGGAATATTTCCTTAATCACGAGTGCGGGATGCATCGTGATGTTGTAGCAGTTGACAGGAGCCTCACGCCGCTCTCCATGGCAAATGAGAACTGGCGCAAGTCAACAGTGCTAAGCACTGAGGACCGCAGGGAACTATGGAAGAGCAGAGTTGCACGGGCGGTTCTATCGGGCCTTAACAGGAACTGATGTAGATCTGCCCGCGTCGGTGAACTGGCTGCGCTTCGGTGACCTCTTTAGTGAAACCTAAGCTTGTCTGTGCAATTGCTGATGGAGTTATCAAGACGAACAACTACCGGAAGTATATCCTGAAGGACGGTACGGTCGACATAATAATATGTCGGGCATGCCGCCGTCCCGGAGAATCTCTCAGGCATATTATTTCCGGTTGTTCTCATCTTGCTAACGGCGAGTATTTGCACAGACACAACCTAGTAGCCAGGATCATTCACCAGCAACTTGCTCTTCAATACGGCCTTGTTGAGTCTGAAGTGCCGTACTACAAGTACGAACCGGCGCCCGTTCTTGAAGATGGTCGTGCATTGCTCTATTGGGACCGGTCAATCATCACGGACAGGACTATTGTTGCTAATAAGCCTGATATCGTGGTGGTAGACCGGTCTCAACGTCGGGCGGTGCTTGTTGACATCACTATCCCGCACGACGAGAACCTCGTGAAAGCTAAGGACAAACTCAGCAAGTACCTTGACTTGGCTCACGAGGTGACCGCCATGTGGATTGTTGATTCGACGATCATTGTTCCGATAGTCGTTTCAGCGAACGGTCTGATAGCGAAGAGCCTCGACCAACACCTTAAGAGGGTCTCGCTTGATGGTTCGATCAAGGGTCAGATTCAGAAAGCAGTAGGTACTGCTTGACACGGCACGTATTGTCAGGAGGTTCCTCACTCTGCAGCCCTGACCACCGGTAGCTTGGGCCCTGCCCCGCTGCTGGTGGTACTCTAGGATTAGGTTTTTATGTATTATTGTTTTTATATTAAATATTGTAAAAATCTAGGTTTAATAAAGAAAATAAATAAAGGAGACAAATAATAAATTAATAATTTAAAGAGGTTCTTATCATTTACCACAGAAGATTTCTATAATAAGTTTATGCAGGCAAATGTACATAACATGACGAGTTTGCAATATGATAAATCTGGAATATGTCGAGATTAGAAAATAACCAGTTTAGAAAGTGTCGCATTTGGAATATGACCAATTCGGAAGATGACGAATTAGGAACAAATCCTTGCCATCAGGAGAGATGAAGCCTAAGTGTTTCCCCGTTGTGGTATAAAAACGCACGCATCTTGATTTGAAACAAAGTCAATAACCAAAAGCAATCAAAACTACACGGGATTTAAATTATTCAGCTACGTTAAAAAAATACATTCGTTATTAATTTTTATTCCGTTTAACGATTATCCTTGTAGATATCAATATAATTATGCCATAATAATATCGATGCAGAAACATTAATAAGAGATACTTTTTAAGCGGAGAAGGTTACTATTACATACGACTTGGTGACTATAACAATTTAAAGTCCCTAGGCACAGTAGACAGATTATAATTATGCTTTCTGTGACGATGTCACCAGAGCGAGTTTTGTAGTTAACTATAACTAGTTAAAAAAGCAAAACCTCGCACTAGGCACTCCATATATATGGAGCAACTAGCTATATAAAAAACAAACAGAAAATAGGGGCTTTGGTGACATTTTTTATGATACTTAATAAATATTTTCTATTGTGGGTGATAAAATTGGACTAGATACACGGAAATGGCCCATTAACCATTCATTTAATAATTCAATAACTTAGTAAATATGCTTATTTTATAATAACACCGACTGATGATCTTTTTAATGTTTGATATACATATTATTGCAATACTGAATAGTTTGTGAGAACCCTCGCAGCGGCGCCGGCACTCCCAATGCCAACATTTGCAGATGGCCGGCTTCGGCTATGAAATTGGCCTTTTCTAGCTCTGTCGCGGCCCAGTATACTGTATACGTGCTGTCATCAATCCCAGAAGATTCCTTGCCAAGTATATAATTGATTATAGATGAGTAAATAGGCGTCGAAACTAATTTCAAAAACATTCCTCTATCCAGTATTTCTTTGACTAACTCATCTTCAATTTCTTGTGTTTGTATAAAATCCTGCAATACAGAAAGAGAGAAAATTACTTTATGAAGGCAATTTAAACATTAGTTTTTATGTTTCGAAGAGTTATCTTCTAAAAATGGGTTTTATGATTCTACCTTGTGTCGTTGCACCAAGTTCAGCACGATGTTATCAAGTGAGCCTTCACATTTGCTGAGAAGGACGATCCATAGAGCGAGGATGGCAGCTTCACTGGGAGCATTGTCTGCTAACCATTTCACTTCCTAGAAAATGAAGGTGGTAATAAGAAATCTTCCATATTTGGCCTTATCGTCACATCATCAGGGCTTCGATTCTGCTATTTTAAAACGTCACCAACCGTGTGTGGGCCGCCTGATTTTACATTTTTTTCAATTTCCTCTACCAATTTTCGCCTTAATGTCCCATACATTAACATTAATATCCATTGAAGAGTTTTGACAGATTTGAGTAGGTTGATGTGTGGTGTGGTGGATATTTTTACTGTTTAAATGCTTTGGCCGAAACTGAAGAAATCTTGTTTCGTTCGGATGCTTAAAACTGCTTAATAGTGCCTATGCTTAATTAACCAGGTTTATCTCTAAAATAACTTTATACCTAAGAACATTTTTACTTGAAACTACCAGAAAAACAATAACAATATTCTCGTACAGAAAAAAGAAATTAAACTACTGCTCTAACGCATTCAATTTAAGTAGGTTTGTAATCGGCATCACGGCTCCTGGTCTTTAAGCAAGTGTGCGAGTTCGACGGGCGATCACTCGCGCGCGCCTGTTGAAAAATGGAAGTACACTAGTTGGTCTACGTGAGTTCTTCTGACCGCCCAAGTCAACTAATATCTAAGTACCTATTTATGTTCTGTTATTCGGTTTAGCGCTTAAAATACCTACCAACCTAATATATTATACTTTCCGTGTTGAAGAAACATCCGAGCTATTATTGGGACAACGTGAATAGTAAACCTGATCTGTAAGTACAAGTACAAGATACAACAGAGTATTAATACGTAGTTACGCATAAGGGTGCCCTTCGGTTCGCCTAAAAATTTTAGTCCTAATAGTACATGGCCAAACCGTATTGGCCTAAACTTAAAACGAACAATTATTGTTTCGCCTAACAATTGTTTGGCCACCATTAAATTTGGTCTAAGAATTGAAAGCCCTAGTTTTAGGATCTATAATGTGAAAAACCCTAAAATATATTGGCATAACGTTATTTTGACATTACGACGATTTCGCTTAATATATAAAAGCTCTAATTTTAGCATATCTAATATTAAATATGCCAAAAATTTATCAGCAAGAAACGAATCGCCGAATGAAAGCATGGAATTTCAATTCTTCTAAGACAAAAACAATTTTATTGAAAAAATAAATTTACATAAGCGAATCGCTGCAAATCCGACTCCACGTAGTCTTGTCTGCCCTACCCTAGAGTGTAATTTAAGGCCGCGTAGGCGCGGAGGGGAGAGGGGGCCCGCGAGCTGAGGAGCAGGTGGTTTTAACGCCCGCCGCCGCGGCTGAGGCTGGAAGCCGAAGCTGCGGTGGTGAGCGAAAACCATCTGCGGCGATAAGCTCGCGTGGGACCGCCTTAGGCCCGAGCGCCGGAGCCGTGACAAAAACGATCTTGCATGCTTGCTTGCAGCTGCATGCCTGCTTTCATGCTGCATGCCTGTTTGCATGCCATACCTGCTTGCATGCTGCATGCCTACCTGCATGCTAAGTTAGTATTAATAAATATTAATAATTAAAATGAAAAATGCAATATCATGTATCAAGTTCTTTATTTTAAAATCAACATAAGTTAGAATACCTACATACGTTTAATTAAATCAATTTGCAACAAATGCAGTTCTTTGGCAAAGTTACTTTGCCTTATTAAAATGAGTAGGCGTTTTATACTTTGTGATTTTTAATTTTGTGCGAATTAATATTTAGTAATTGCAAACTTTAGGGATTACGAATTGTTCTGCCAAATGTCGCATTTGGTAAATAACAATATGGCGATAAAAAGTTAGGCGAAGTGAATTTAGACCAAACACGATTATGAAGAGTGAAATTATGCGAAAAAAATTTAGGCTAACCGTTTGTGTGCCATTGCCAATTAGAAGTACAAAAAATTAGGCGACCCGATATATACCCTACGCATAACCACCTACTTAAATTTTTGGTGGCTATGTATTACTTAGGTAGATACCTGATAATATTGTATTTTATTGATCATTAACAAACAAACCACGAAAAAGCGTATGTTTTACAGTATTATAGGTACCTACCTACCTACGTGGCGCAAGCGCTTCATATTGCAGTATTTGCATTTAACCTTATGAGCCGGGTTACGTCAAGGTCGCCAAGCAGGATTTTGTGAAAGCAGCGGCGCGCGCTCGTAGCGCCTTAGATATAAGATTTACTTTCGATTGTCCCGGCCGTTGAAAGAGTTAGGTACGAGTACAGGTGCAGAGTTATTTTCGACCGTATTGGCGTGCACCGAAAGTTGATATTGTATTGCAATTGTGTCGAAAGTGCGTCTTCTGGTCCTGTATATTATTCTGTGCTTAAGGCCCAGGTGAGATGAAGACTAGGCCTTTCGTCGTTGTAGAATAAAGGCATAAAACAAATAGTTACAGAAGGGCGGTTCCGGCCGATAGCGAATTTAATTACCTACGCTCGGTCGTAGTGTTAAGGTTTTTTTTTTTAATTTTTTTAGGACAGTCAGCGAAAGCTTGTACTAAATAAAAACTATGTAACATACTTACAATAACATCTTAAATGTTAAATACAGCCTTCTATTATTGACCGCCACGGCATGCGTTTGTGGAGGATTGTGTAAATTGTAAAGAAGGGAAAATTACTTATACTATTTCATTACATAGGTAATATAATATGTTGTGATTTAAAAGGTTTAAGCAATAAAAGTCAACTTGTTTTTATGTATTATTGTATTAAACAATTAAATACGCAGCAGTTTCAAACGAACGTCGTCAAATCATTGCAACAAAGATAACTAGTGCAAATACGTCTATGAGTACGTGCGCCTATATCGCTCGTTTGTATGGAGCCACCCTTATGTAACTATTTATTTAGTGTTAAAAGTATGCGAACCTCTTCGACGAGCACGGGGTCCTGTAGCAGCAGCTTGACTACCGCGACGCTCTCGCCGCGGTCGGCCGCGGGCGCCGTCAGCAGCTGATGCAGGTACACGCTGTGTAAGCTGTGTGATTCGCTGCATGCCAACACAAACATTTATCGTTACTACAATTCGTACGCACGCCTGCAAATCAGACCAGAGACTACCATAACTGTAAAATTTCCTCAATAAATCTTGAACTTAGCATCATCAGCCTACACACGTCCACTGCTGGACATAGGTCTCTCCAAGTGCACGCCACTTTAAACTTTATAACTATAGAATTAAGGTTAAACATTTATTGAAGAAATTTGTCAGTTTTGGATATTATGATGTCCAGTACAACGAGAATCACCAGTACATCATCATCATCAGCTCATTTCATGTCCCCACTACTGGGGCACGAGCCTTCCCTATGGATGGATAGGGAGATCGGGCCATAAACCACCACGCGGGCTCAGTGCGGATTGGTGGTTGTTAACGACTGCTAATGCAGCCGGGACCAAGGGCTTAACGTGCCTTCCGAAGCACAGAGAAGCTCGAGAATATAAATTTTTGGTCACCCATTCGATTACTGGCCTATGCGAAAGTTGCTTAACCACTGCGCCATTGAGCTCCTCGAGAATATATTCGCTCATATTTCTGAAAGGCTTCGAGCTAATTTGTCGAAGCAATTATTGTTCGTCTAGAAGACCCCATTTTGAGAAAAAGCAACAACCTTCCATATAAATTGCCCATTGCCTTTTTATATTTCGGGACTCCTTTTCCATATAAACTTTATACTAAATCTTATAGTCCTCCGTGCGTGCAATGTGCTTAAAAAGGGTCACGAAGTTTTCGCTTCACGTATCAATATTAGTGGATATTAGGAGTAGTAGTAAGATAAGATTAGAATAGAAAAAAAAAACAAGTAACTAATTAATAATTAATCAAGTAAGTAATTTTATAGAATAGAATATAACATAATAAAGCTGAAGAATTAGTTTTTTTGTTCTTTTAATTAATTAATAATAACAGAATTACCAGTCGGATTTGAAAAAATATTTTTGCATTTGATAGCCCAATTTTTGTAGAAGGCTCTAAGCTATTTAACATCACGTTATGACCCTTAAAAAGAGTCAAAAAAAAGCGCTAAGCGAATACGATGTACCTACTAGACTACCGCATTCGGACGACGCGATGCGACGCGGTGGGACTGGGAACAGCTAGATAATAGATAAAGGCGGTGGTACCCGTGCGTGAGAGTTGGGTATGGCAAAAGAAGGATGAACGTAGGATAAATGCAGTGGAAATGAGAGCATTGCGAAGTATGGCAGGAGTGACATTGAGTGATAGAATGAGGAATAGCAAAATTAGAGAGCGTTGTGGTGTGAAAGAGGATGTTGTCACTAAAATTGAGATGGGAATGCTAAGATGGTTTGGGCATATGGAAAGGATGGATGAAAGGCGATTAACGAA